>JAVXUL010089349.1:0-23084 GCA_035590515.1 Trichilia minutiflora | reverse complement strand
TAAGAGGCGTCCCCTTTGGGGGCATAAAAGCTCTTGTACCTGGGTTCGAATCGTGGAGGGGGCTGCAGCTCCCAAGTGATTGAATACATAGCCAACGGGAAACAATACCTTAACCAAATGGGCAGACCTCGAGTGGGCTGACTAGCTACTTGGGCCAGGTGGGCAGGCCCGAAGAGGTTAGTAGGCTACTTGGGGGGATCCCTCAGAGGGGGAGTCTCTTACATACTACACATGTTTATCCTTTTGTGATATGAGACTCATCACCCAATTATTAGTATCGAATACTAATCATTGATAGCAACAAAAGCCAATCATGTAATGTCATTGTCCCTAATAACATCACCTTAATTGAGAACTAATTTGGATGTATTTAAATCATAGACTCTGTTCTCATATCTATAACACCTTGTAGATAGAGTCTTGATACCTAATACATCACAGGACATCATTTTGTATTATTACAATAATCAATAAAATGTAACTGAAGAAATACAAAATGATAGAACTTGTTATTTGTAATTAACCATAAATAATTTATAATTAATTACTAAGATATATTTACTAAAGATAATATCCCTGACCTATATAACACGATTGGGTCTAGGGTAAATCTCCAACAAACTCTCGCTTGCACTATAACCAATCATAATGGTATCTTATACCTATCGTCATAAGATGGTGATTCAGTTATTGTAGTGTCACTGACTTAGTGAAGAGTTCCGCCATTACCTGTCGACATAGTCTTTTACACAATCAGATGCCTTAAATGTGATGATTTTCTTCTTTTTATTCTCATTAACTTTATTATTGGATGTCTTATCTTTCTAGTCTATAAGTGATTCGATAAGGTCATCTAAGGATAAGGTATTATGGTTTTTAGCCTCTTTAATTACTATTTTTTTTGATGTTTTCCCTTTCTTTGGTAAAGACTTAAGAATTTTCTTCATCAAATCACTGTTTATAAATGTTTTTCTTAAAGTCTTCAATGAGTTAACTATATTTGTAAATCTAGTATACTTAGCTTGAATTGATTCTTGAGATTCTATTTTGAACAACTTATATTGCCCTGTAAACTTATTTATCTTAACTTTTTGACTAAACTTTTTCCCTCATGTACTATTTCTAATACATGCCAAATATCACATGTAATTTCACTTCCCAATATTTTATGAAACTCATTTTTATGAGCCTTATAATACAATGCATTTATAACTCTATCATTCAAAGAAACCTCTCTCAATTCTACCTCATCCTATTCATCTTCTGATTTAGGTAAACTATCTCCTTTATAATTTATTTTCTTTGGAATGAATGGAATTCCATTTACAATTCTCTATAGTTTATAATTAGTAGCTTGTAATTAAATTTTTAATCTTACCTTCTAATAAACATGGTCATTCCTATTGAAAATAGAGACCTAAAGATGGATTGTCCTTTAATTTATCCTAAGATTGCTATAGATCACTCTAAGATGATTAAATCCTATTCAAGAGAACCAAGCTCTAATACCAATTGAATTGCTAATAATAAACCTCGGGGTACGTGTGTGTGTGTTGCGGGGGAAGGGGCGGGCGGGGTTGAAATAGGTTTTAAAAATAGAAATAATCAATATTTTAGTTTTCATTACCAATTTAAAATCTATCATAATGAATATAACAGTGATAGGATAAAAATAATTTACACCAAGAATTTTGTAGTGGTTTACTTAAATCAAGCCTACATTCACTTCCTTTAAACTCTCTTTAAAGATTCCACTAAATCAAGCCCCTTTACTAAAGCTTCATTCTTTACAAATGGAGATTTTACAAGTTTACCTTTAAACCTTTACAAATAACTCTTAAGAATGTTCAAATTATTGGCCCAGAGAATATCACTTAAGAGGGGGGTGAATTACATGAAATGGTAATTTAAAAACTCTATTAAAATGTATTAAAATATCAATGCAATGATTGAAAAATTTAGCAATTAATGTCAAGTACAAAAAATCATGTAATTAAAATAAACAAAATATAGAGAGAGATAAAGTGCAAATAGAAATTTTTATAATGGTTTGGTGATATGCCTATGTCCACTCTTCTCGGCTTCAATTTTTACACTAAGGATCCACTATACTTTTTTGTTTTTTAAAGTCAAAAGCAACTTATATACAATTCTTTCTTTACAACCGAGTGAAGAGGAATCCAATATAATCTTACTTTATTTCGAGTAAAGAGGAACCTTACTTTGTTTGGGTAAAGACTAACCTATTAAATTTACAATAATTAGAATGATAAACTCTTACACATAGTTGATTTGCAATAAGTACAATGTCTTCAAGCTTTCTCCCTTTAGAGTAATTACAATATTAAGTTACAGAGAGATTAAAATGAATGCATAGGAATATTTTTTTTGTTGTCTGAAAGTTGGGCTCAATATTCTCTGAAAATTCCTTTTACCTTCAACAAAAGTCAGTGTATTTATGTCCCTAAATCATGATTCCAACAACTTTTTAAATCTTCATTAAATGTACTCAATAAATACACCAAACTAGCCGTTATATTTTGAAATCTACAAAAGGTGTTGATACGTTGTTGAATTATATCGATACTTGGGCTCATTTTTCTTTAGAATCTTCGTTACATAGCAATGTATCGATACATTATTGAAAGATATCAATACTTTCATATGTTTTATCCTAAAGATCTTTGTCATTTCAGTAAGTATCAATACATTTGATGAATGTATCGAGGCTTTCATATATTCTTTTCTTGAATGTTTGTCTCTCCTTCATATATTGATACTTTTTGAACGATGTATCAATACTTTGGCTTACTAGTCATAAGATATCTATATTTTGGCTTGGATGTATCGATACTCTTGCTCTTCTTGACACTTTTTCCTTCATTGGCTTTTGCACTTAAACTTTTCTCAACCTTTTTGACCATTAGTGCAATAAAGTTTAATAAAACTCAACTTATAAACCTTGAACAATTTAATTTTAGTCTCAAACCATCGTATAATTTTTTCAAACTTCCATATAAAATATTTTCAACACTATCATTAAAAATGACTTAACCAAATCCAAAATATTTATATCCAAGCAATTTTAATTCATTTTGACTAATGAGAATTACCCAAATGATTTTAATCAAACATAATTAATTATAACACATGATTAATCATTTTGTTCATCATTAAAAACATATTAAGACATCACAAATAATTTGACCCAAGTGAAAAAAACCCGTTCTTTCATTTTATTACTTGTAGAATAGACAAATTAAAGCAGTAGAACAAAACCTTTTTCTGAATCTCTTACAAAGAGAGTAGTTTACATATAAATAACTAGGATTTTAATTTGTGATATTTGCAAGTGATAAGCTCAAAGAAGTTTTTGGGATTTTAAAATTAATAAAAAAGTAATAAAATTCGTGCAATACATTGCCAAAGTGAGTTAGGGTATGTATTTATAGAAAACT
Source organism: Trichilia minutiflora (assembly GCA_035590515.1). Taxonomy (NCBI): domain Eukaryota; kingdom Viridiplantae; phylum Streptophyta; class Magnoliopsida; order Sapindales; family Meliaceae; genus Trichilia; species Trichilia minutiflora. The sequence goes on along the minus strand of JAVXUL010089349.1, from coordinate 19,626 downwards.
CCATAAGATAGCCGTTAAACTGAAAATACATCAATTATATTAAAAAAACCTAGATGTTCATTCAAAAGAATCCAATGATTCATTAGACTAAATTTAACAAAACTCTTTAACTCAAAAAGGACAGTAATTTGTTCGAACAAATCGAAAATTCATTTGACCAAATAAGTCTATTCGTATGATCAAAAAACTTGATTCATATAATCGAATGCCTTTGTTTAGATTTGTTTGAACGAATCTATAGATTTGTTCGGCTGAATAATGATGGTTTCTAACTCAAAAGGGGCAATAATTTGTTCAAATAAATTAAGAGATTCCTTTGATCAAATAGGTTGATTCGTGTGATTGAGAGACTTATTATATGTAGTTGAATCCTTTTAACATGATTCTTTCGAATGAAGCACTCTCTCTTAAAAATTTTAAAACTTTGAATTTTAGTTAAAGTATTATTCAGTATTAAAAAACCTTGCAAAATAATCCAAACTTCAAACAATTTAAAAGTCTTGCATTAAATTACAAGACTTGGTAGTTTTGAAAATCAACATTTATGAATAAAACTTTGCGAGTTCAATTATTCTTGTGATGCCAGTTTGATAATATGATACTTAAGTCTAAAATATTTTAACTTTTATAAATATAAAGATTCAGTCCACAAAATATTTTGGCTTGGTAAAGATATATTTTTTTGAGCTTATAGATATGCGAAATTCATAATCAACTACTTACATATATACATGTTATGATTTGTAAAATAGAAGAATTTGATTTATAGCTTGATCTCTTGTATGCATTCATTTTTTGTTTTTTGAGTACTATTTTATTTACTTGATTAGTTTATTCATTTTTTATCATTAAAATATTATATGATATATGTGTCAACAAAAGTTTATCATAGGTGAAAATCTAAGAAGAACAGTTTGACTCTTGATATTGATTACAAACCTACGGGATTTAAGTTGCTACAACTACGTGGTTGCAAGGTTCCTCTAGATGTATTCCAATATTATAAGTATTAGTGTATATACCCTAGAAATCATTCATGTTATCGATTTCAAGGCTTATGGTCTTGTATAAATTTTTATATTTATTAATGAAAAAAATAGTTTTTATTTACATACGTTGGTTGCTTCAATTATTTTCATGCAAATGAATGAAGAATGTATATAAATTATTTGGATAATTTTATTTAATCGTTAAATAAATTATTAAATCGTTCCCTACGTACATCGTATTGATTGGGCAACCATATCACATAGTAGGCATACTAGATATCTCCTAATGATATTATATGATAATATATGTAAGCTAACAATATGAGTATTGTCATAAGGGTATTAGTGTAAATTTATAGTTGATGAGCTATTTATCAAATGGGACCAAATATCAATGAATCACATGGTATGCATGTAGTCAATGATTTATAGATAGATTATAATAGTGTGCGATGTAATCCTTTGATCTGAGACCTTTAGAATCAGACTCTGTATGGATGGGTGTATTTTATATAGTGTATACATGTAGGACTAATCACGTCTTATACAAGAAGTCGATTTAGGTATGCTTTGTTCATATAGGTATTCGATTAACAGTCAAGATGTGATCCGTTGGCTTGACACATTAGATTGAGAATTTTTGTTGCCTCAGTTTGAGTCGAGTTTCTAATCGAATGTCGATATGATGTTTTAATTATAAGTCTATGGTCACAGCATAATATTGACATATGATCGACGATTTGATGGTGTATTTATATTAGGGTTTTGAGAGTCCATGAGCCTTACCTAGATCGAAATATGACAACGGAAGGATATTACTCACACATTATGTACAATCGAGGAAGGTTTGATGAAAATACTTTTTCATTATGACTTAAGAACTATAGCGCATTGCTAGATACTAACCATAGTTGATAAGCAACCGAAATATTTGGAGTTGAAACGTTCGACACTAGTTCACGGCTGAGTCACGGTGAACCTTCATGATCCACCAAGATCTTCTAATACTTCTTCACATGGGAGAAAGATTAAAATATTATCGAGAGAGGACTAGCACCCTCATGATAATATAAAAATTGATTGAAACCAATACGTGTAACGGTTATACGTATTAAATACTCTTTAAAGTATTAAAGAAATGATATACTAATATCATAAGGTTATTTAATGTAAATAACTTGTCAAATTTGATAATAATAATAATTAAATATGTTAAAATATGATTTTAAGGCAAAACGGTGGAAATTAAATGAAATAGTTTTATTTAGTGTAAAATGATCATTTTGCCCTTAATATAATACATGTGTGTAATTTATTGTAAATTACAAATTTAAATTTGATAATTTTGATTATCAAACATATTAAAATAGGATTTTAATATAAAATGGTAAAATCTAAATTAAAGTGCTTAATTTAGATAGAAAAGATCATTTTACCTTTATGTGTAAATGTGATCAAGGGCATTATAGTAATTATATCATAATTATTGATTTTGTATAATCCATTATATTAATTAATTTGGCCATTAAATGAATTATTTAAGTGTTAAATAATAAAATAAAAAATAATTTTTATTAATGACCACAAATATTACACATGTCATTATATAATTGGTTTATATTTTGATTTTGTGTTTTATTTTCATTTGTCCATTTTACATGATTGCACACACATAAGATGGGTTTGATGTATCACATTATTTTCATTTATTTAATATATTTATAAGATAAATACACATTAAATTAAATGGAAAATAAAATAAAATATAAATATCTTTATTTTCTTTTAATTTTGGCAAGAAAATTAAGCAAAAATTAAGTCTCTCTCCCTCAAATGGTTCGACCATGGTGAAGAGCATATGAGGATGGTGTAAAGTGAAAAGAGTTCATACATTTGAGCTTGATCTTCATCCCATCTTCAAGCACTCAAAGTATCTTTCAAAAGCCCTAAGGTAATTCATTCAATTAGCCTTTGTTTTCCATGCTTTAATGCTTAGGGTTTTTGCTCAAAAACTTTCATTTCAAGCATAAAATAGGCTATAGAACCTTCAATGAGGTAGGTGGGAAATTGCATGGTAAGATTATTTTTGTCTCAAAGATTTTGTGGACACTTTACGGGGTATGCTATGTCGATGGGATCTTATTGATGAAGTTGAATAGCTATTCATTTGACAAGCATTAGGGACAAGGTCAAAGTCTAAGGGAAGTTAAGTTGTTCAACAAACCATAGGTCTAAGTGTAAGCAGTTTTCTTTCGAGGGAGAAGAAATGCTCATGACTTAAAAATAACTCGAGGTCAAGTTTTTGGCAAGTGGGAGAGAATGGCACGGGCATTAAAACTCAAGCTTTCGTGGTCCAATGGGATTGTAGGAAACCTCAAGGATAGTGAAACTTAAATGGAAGTTTATTAACCATCTAAACAACAGTATGAATTTAAATAAGCCCCAACAAACCTTCAAGGGCGGTGATATTTCTCCAATTTTGTTTTGTTGAATTAATTTTATTTAATTATATTTATAAATTATTAGTGTAACTTATTTGATTGATTCTCTTAGATGAGTTTACTAAATTTATTTGTATTACCTTCTTATTTATTATTAGTATTTATCTTTAAGAATTACTTTTTTTGTAAAAAAAAAAAAACCATAATTTTTTTGTCCGAATTGAATCCATGTTTAATAAATATAAAAGTTTATTCATTGACTGTGATATTATGATGCCAAAAACATTCTTAAACTAAGGTACAGATGTTATAAGTAACCTCTTTTATTTTCATTCTTTTTATTTATGGCAAATGAATATTTCTTAACCTTAATTTTTTTCAACATTAATAGATAACATTATACATAGAAAATAATAAAAATAAAACATTATTGTCACTAATCTAATATTCAAAAACTTCTTTGATTCAAGTATAAATTATCAATGCATCCTTAAAATCTACTACTATATATGTATTTAATCAAATAAAAATTTAAATTAACATTAGATTTTGATATTCATCTGCTACACCCCTAACTTTCCACTTCTATTTTTAAATATTTCATTGATTTCTATTTGGTTAATATATATACTTTCTCTTGTAATTTTTAAACAGTTAATAAAATATTTGACTTTTTTGGTTGTATAAATTGAAAACAATGAATGAATAAATTGATATAGCACCTCATTTTTGTCATATGTCTTGATCAAAAGGTCAGGGCATGACAATACCTATATTGATGTTTTAGACATAAGGGATTGTAAAATTTTATTTGCAGACACTATCATAATATTGAAAGATGTGTTGTATACTCCATCAATGAGATAAAATATGATCTCTATGTCTGTTCTTAAAAAAAAAGGTTTTAAATTAGATTTAAGTCTGGGTTTATGACTATAGAAAAAATTTGTCTTGTAATTCTAAGGGATAAAAAAGTTGATGATATGTACTCAATTAGATCTACAATGAATAAAAATTCCTTTTCTGATTATATTTACATATTATATTTTAATTATACTTTATTTTGGCATTTAAGATTAGGTCATATAAATACAAAGAAAATATTTAGAATGAGTAATAAAGGAATGCGTCATCAAGTGAATTTGGATAAATATAACACATGTGAATAATATGTTAAAAGTAAAATGATGAGAAAACTTTTTTTAAATAATTAAAAACATCAGATTTACTTAAAGTAGTGCATTAAGACTTATGAGGACAAAAACATATAGCAATATAGAATATTTTTATCACTTTTATTGATGATTATTCTAAATATGGATGTGTGTACGTTCTAAACCATAAATCAAAAGCTTTAGAAAAATTCAAAGAATATAAAATAAAAATAAAAATATAATTGAGTAGCTTGATCAAAGCCTTAAATAGTGATTGAGATGGAGAATATGAAGCTTTTGATGATATCAGTATAGTAAATGGTATAAGATATATCTATACAATGCCTTATAGTCAACAATAAAATGCGATAGCAAAAAGAAGAAATCAAACTCTATTGGATATAATAAGATCAATAATGTCTTACTCAGAAATATCTTTATACTTTTAAGGAAAGGTATTATCTACAATAATATATATATTAAATAGAGTTCACATAAAAGCTAAATTATTAAGTCTATATGAAATATGGATGAAAACGAAATCTAATTTAATAAAATTAAAGTTTTGGGGATGTTAGGCTCACGTTCTTATTCCTAAGTCTTTAAAGGATAAAATTAGTGTTAAAACATGGGAATGGAAATTTATTAGTTATGTTAAAAATGGAAGTGGTTACCATTTTTATCATTTTGACAAGGGTTTTATAGAAAGCAGAGATGCTTTGTTTATAAAAACTATAGACATAATTATTTCTAATAAGAAGCTTGAGTTACTCAATGAAAATGAGATCTCTACCACATCATCATAACTTACCAATGATACTAATATAGAAATAGAGGATACTGATGATTTTATAACTTCTACACAATCTAGTGAAGATATACAAGTTTGTGGGAGGAAAAGAAAAAAGGAACCTTCTCAATAAGTGAAAGATCATTATATCTTTACCATTGATGAAGAAAATTAACTAAGTGATGATTCCAAAACTTGTAGCGATACTATTGAGGTGTAAAATGATACAAGTGACTAGATCTTCATAAACTCGAACTTGGTGGGCTAATCTCCTGAGCCAAACTTGTAAGGTTATATGTGAGCCCCGTGTCTAGATCTTAAGGGTATAATAGTAATTTTTCCTTCTCTCTGTACATATATTTGCATTCATAGCATATATCGTTTGTATGTCAGCATAAATGTGTTATTATTTTGGGGATTTGAGATGGTTAAGATAAAGTTTAGGGTTGTGAATGCAAGGACCTTAACGTAATTAAATGTTGAGTAGGACCCTAATCATATTTTTCAAATTTAAAGAGGATTCAAGTGAGATTTTCAATTTTGACGGATTCGATCGATCGACTAGGGTGATTCGTTCGACTGATGTTTTGAGGATGTGGCTTCAAATTTGTTTGAATGAATAGGGAATTCATTTGATCGAATAGACGTTCGTTCGATCAAAATGCATGTTTGTTCAATCGATATACATGTCTCATTTGAACGAATTGGGATTCTTTCGACCGACGAAATAGAAGCTCCCTAAAATTTTTGAGTGTTGAAAGATTTGTTCGAATGAACCTTGGTTCATTCGATCGAAGTGGATAGTTCATTCGAACGAACTCTGATTCATTTGATCGAACGATCATGAAATGATAATTTTGCCCTTATTCTAAAAGCTTCTCCTTTATATTTTTAAGGGTAAAATGATAATTTTGCTCTTTTTTCTATAAATAGGAGACTGAGGCCCCAAATCTCACGTTCTTTCCTTCTTTTCTTCTTCCTCTTCTCATTTTTTCTCTCCCTCACATCTCTCTCTCTGCTTTCTCTATCTACCACCTATATTTTCACTCATATTTTTCATTTCAAACTTCCTGAGAGCATCAATTTGATGGTAGAAATGCGAGAAACAAAAAAAGGAGCTAGGGTTTTGACTTTCAAATTGGGGACCTTCCGGGTTTGAATCAAAATCGAAGCAAACCAATGGTACTACAAGGTTCGTGGTATCATTCTTAACTCGTTTGTTGTTTTCATTTTTGATTTTAACAAAAATTTTATAATATGGGTTTTATTGTTCATCTGTGGGTATTTTGTTAAATTTATTATATACATTTGTATTTTTACGTGTTATTTAAATTGTAGTAAAGTCAGGTAAATCCTTAGGAAGCTTTGGATGCAAATTTGGAGAATTTTGGTAGGTATAAACAGTAATTGGGTTACTATTATGATAAGTGTATGGGGTCTGCTTATCATAATCACGAAACCAAGTCGAAATATGCTAGTTGGGCTACAATGTAGGTTTTTGGTAGTAATAAATAGATAATTTAGATGAATAACGAGGATTTAACTGATTTTGCATATTAATCGATTTTAGGAAAAACCCAGATTAACATGAATTACATGCATACGAGCTTTACTTATAGATTCGAATCGAGTAGTGATATGTTTGGATGCATATGTTTAGGCGAGGGTACGCGTGTGAGGAATCCACATGATATGCCAAGGAACGTGGGAAACTAAGGAGTGTATACCCTTTCTAAGTGTGAGTGAACTATTTCTGTTTTCATTATTCAAATAAATTTTTGTTTTCTTTATACTTAAAACAATATGTATTTGTGTTATAAATGATTATGTTTTCTACCCCTATTTATGCAAAGATGCATATTTATGATTTCATATGGTTTTGGAAATGAGATTTAATTTACATGTTAGATTTAATCAACTTGATGCATATGTTTTATCTAAATGATAGTCGGTGGCCAATTTATGAGATGATTATATCTTATTGATAATTATTTGGATAATTTGTATATTGTGATATTTGAGAAACATATGGATATTGATATACATATGGGTGATAATGGCCATGAGGGCTGGGATATTTACTGTAACTACAGGGTGGTAGCCTGGGAGAGTCTACTTGGATGTGGACACTTAGGTGAGTGGTATATGTGGTAGCCTAAGGTCGGCTTAATAAAGAGGTTGCCTAGATGAGTGGAGACGTCATAGGTGGGGGTAATGTATGATGCTATGTTATGAAGATGTGATTTGACCACCTGTGAGTCTCGTCGAGGATAATCACGGATGTCACTACGTGACTACTCGAGGTGAACGTCGATGGTAGGCTTGTTTTTCTAAATAAGTCATACATTGATTTATTTATAGTATACCAAGATAGATTTTATAAATACCATGCTTTATCTACATATAAAATTCATTGACAGTCTCGAGATGCCAAGGACTAGGGTAATCATCGAGAAAGAAAACCAGTCCAATGATTTTAGATATATATTTTAAGGTTTTCAAATTTAATGAAATGTCTTGAACCAAGTTATTTATAATGTTTTCAAACTGTGCTTTCCTGATTTGGATTCATTATTGTTTATTTATTTAAACTCTAGCTCGCTCACTGAGTATACTCCCGTATACTCATCCCCCTTCACTTTCCAGTTTCAGGTTTAAAAAGCTTTGGACGAGTTCAGTTGGTAGTGGTTTCTTCCAGACTTAGGGTGCTTTAGGTCTATTGACTCACTTGGTTGGGATATAGTCCATTGGATTTGTGTTCTTAAGAACTTGTTGTGTCATTTATTTATTTTCCTGTAGATTATACAATAGATTTGTAACTATACATTTCAATCTCATTATAGATGGTTTGACTCTGTAGTATATTATTTTGATAAATATTTTATAAATGGATGAATGAATATACATTTTGAAGTGTTTTGTGATTGTTTGAGAAGCAGACTTGAAGTTTAGGTGTTTGGATGGTTTTGTTTGGAAGTGTTATTTTTATACTAGTTTTGTAAAGGCCTTACAAGCTCACAAGGTGTATTCTGGTGATTGAATACATCTTGGGGATCTATGACCGTTATCACGTATAGGACCCATGGATTGGGGTATGACAATTTTATTGGTATCAGAGCCTTATTTTAAAATAATTTTTGAGAACACCGAACTTGTTTTTCATACTACATTTTAAAGTCTCATATATGATTTTACTGTATTTGAAATTTTTTTTAAGTAGACTAAGTGAGTCAAGTCATAGGAAGCATCATCACCAAGATAATCTTGTACGATTGAATTACATGTTCTTTTTGTAACTAAAATGTCTTTGAGATCTAGGGGAGGTCGAGGTAGGCCATGAAGAGAAATCATGCCCGATATCGTAGAAGAGGCTACTTCGTATGTGCTTCAACACATACCTGAGGAGCAACTTGAACCTCCTCTGTCTCAATACCAACAACTGAGCATGGGAATGCCTCCGCCTATGACTCCTGAGCAATGGGCTGCCTTTATGGCTTATTAGAATGCTCAAGTTGTAGAAGTATCTGGGTCAACTCCGAAATTGTTCAAGCTGATTAAAGAGATTCGACAGTTAGGAAGTGAGCCTTTTGAAGGTACTACAGACGCGACAGTAACCAACCGATGGTTTAGAAAATTAGAAGGTGACTTGAATGACATGGAGCTTGAGGATAGGTACAAATTAAAGGTGGTTGTTCAATTGTTAGAAGGTAGTGCTGCCACTTGGTGGGTGAATGTACAAGCAAGCGCCTCAGCACAACTAACTTGGGATAACTTTGTGCAAGAGTTCCGAAACCAATACTTCAACCCCTTCCATTGTAATTAGAAGAAGAAAGACTTCCTCCAATTGAAGCAGATGGGTAAGATAGTGACAGAATACGAGACCCAATTAAGAGAGTTGGTTGAGTTCATACTGGAGTTTACTAATGAAGAGAGTCTATGTGTCAAGTTTAAGGAGGGTTTGAATTTTGAGATATATGAGAAGATGTCACTGTCAAGAAACTAGGGGTATAAGAAAATGATTTAAATGGCACTTTGAGTAGAGAAGTTAGCAGGAGAAAGAAGGTCGAGGAGTCAGTTTTAGAAGAGAAGAGATTTGAGTATACAAGTTGGTTCTCAATCCAAGAAGAGCCGTAGCAATGGTTCATCCAGTGGTGCCTCTGCTACTAGTCTTGCTAGCATTTCTTCACATTCTCCTCAAAGTCAGAGACCCTCGAGATTTAAGTGATCAGCTTAGGGAGAGACTGAAGAATCAAGGCAGAATCAGAATATGGATAGTTGTATCAATTGCAAATGATATCACACAGGCCCGTGTCACCAACCACTAGTATGCTCCCATTTTGGAGAAGTAGGGCACATAAAGATTTATTACCCCAAGTTAGGTAGGACAGAGATAGGCGGTCAGATAAGTAGATATAATTCATCTCAACAACAACCACCAGTTGGGCATGTCGTAGTTTCTACTGGTAAAAGATTTGGAGTGGGTAGTTTATCTACAGCATCCTATGGTGCTTAGAGAACTTACGATAGAGTTTAGACTCGAGTGTTTGCTTTGAACCAGGAGCAGACTCAAACTAACCTAGATGTGATGACCGGTATGGTTATGATTTTCAACCAACCTATATATGTGTTAATAGATCGGGATTCTAATAGGTCTTTTGAAAATACCACTTTAGCGTCTCATGCTAGTAACCCGTTGTCACCCCTAGATCAAGAGATAATAGTTCATACCCCTCTAGGTCAGTAGTTATTGAGGAAGATTATGTTTAGAGACTGTGCTATGATTGTGAATGGAGTTGAGTTGGTGGCAAATTTAATTCCTTTAAGAATGAAAGATATTGATACGATAATTGAAATGGATTGGTTATCTAGACATCGACCAATAGTAGATTGCTTCGTCAAGTAAGTTGTATTAAGAAAACCAGGGGAATCAGAGATAGTCTTCGTAAGTGAGTGGAATATTTTATCTAGTAGCATAATTTATGCTATGAAAGCTCAGAAATTAGTAAGGAAAGAGTGCCAAGGGAATTTGGTACATGTTATAGATACGACTACCTCTGAGTACTCAATTGACCAAGTTCTAGTGGTGAAAGAGTTCTCAGATGTATTTTCGGATTAGTTATTAGGAATGCCACCACAACGAAAATTTAACTTCAGCATTGACTTAGTTCTCGATACTATACCAATCTCGATGTCATCTTATCGGATGGCACCAGTTAAACTTAAGGAATTGAAGGTGCAACTTTAGGAATTGATTAATAAAGGTTTCTCTGACCTAGCATGTCACCCTGGGATTTGCCAGTGTTGTTTGTTAAGAAAAAGGATGGGACTCTATGATTGTGTATAGACTATCGATATTTGAATTGGATCACCATCTAGAATAAATATCCACTGCCCAGGATCAATGATTTATTTGATCAGTTGCAGAGAGCGAGTGTATTCTCGAAGATTGATTTAAGATCAGGATATTATCAACTACGGATTAAGGAGAACAATGTAGCCAAGACAGCTTTTCAAACACGCTATGATCATTATGAGTTCTTTGTAATGAAGTTTGGATTAACTAATGCCCTTATTACATTCATAGACCTCATGAATCGAGTATTCTAGCCATACCTTGATAAGTTTGTGATTGTCTTCATTGACGATATATTGGTTTACTTGAGGATCAAGAAGGAACATACCCAGCATCTACGGATCAAACTGCAAACACTGAGAAAAAGAAGGTTGTATGATAAGTTTTTGAAATGTGAGTTTTTGCTTCGAGAAGTGGTATTCCTAGGATATGTAGTCTCAAGAGAAGGAATATTTGTTAATCCCTATAAGGTTGAAGCTATTGTACAGTAGAAGAGACCTAAGAATGTTACTGAAATTAGAAGTTTCTTGGGATTAGCAGGTTACTATAGGAAGTTTGTTGAAAACTTTTCTCTGATAGCTACTCTATTGACAAGTTTAATGAGAAAAGATGTTAAGTTTGAGTGGGATGAAAAATGTGAGCATAATTTTCAAGAATTAAAGAATCATCTTACCCCAATTCTAGTGTTGACACTACCTATTCCTGGAGAGGGATATGTAGTCTTTAGTAATGTCTTCAGGTAAGGATTGGGTTGTGTTTTAATGCAGAATAGGAAGGTAATTGCTTATGCTTTCTGACAACTTAAGAGCCATGAGGAGAATTACCCAATCTATGATTTAGAATTGGCTACAGTTGTTTTTGCCCTGAAGATTTGAAGACATTATTTATACAGAGAGAGGTGTCAGATTTTCATCGATCATTAGAGTTTGAAGTATTTTCTCACACAGAGAAAACTGAACTTGAAACTGAGAAGATGGCTCAAACTAATCAAGGATTATGAGTTGGTGATTGATTATCATCCAGGGAAGGCTAATGTAGTGGCAGATGCTTTAAGTAAAAAGTCTTCAGTAACAATGGCATATGTTCGATCAACATACTTTTCATTATTACTAGAATTAAAGAACCTGTGAGTGACATTAGAGTGTGTTCAAGATGGCTCGATGCTAGCTAATTTCATTGTAAGACCGACACTGAGGGAACAGATAAAAGAAAGGCAGATGCAGGATCCAGAGTTAGTAAAAGTTTGCCAAAGGATCATGAATGGTGAGGTTGGAGAATTCTATATTTCTCAGGATGAAATTTTAACATTTAGAGGTATGATATGTGTACCCTCAGATGATGAACTGAGGAATGCCATCTTGAAGGAAGCTCACTATTCGGCCTTTACAATGTATCCTGATAGCACAAAAATGTATAGAACCATCAAAGAAAATTACTAATGATCTGGAATGAAGAAAGACATATTAAAATTTGTTATCAGATGTATGACATATCAGCAGGTTAAGGCTGAATATTAGAAGCCAGAAGAAATGCTCCAGCCACTACCTATACTAGAGTGAAAATGGGAACAGATCACTATAAATTTCATGATAGGATTGTTACGTACTCAGGCTGGATATGATGCAATATGGGTGATTGTGGATAGATTGACTAAGTTTACACACTTTCTGTCCATTAGGCTTAAATACCTAATTGAAAGACTAGCAAGGTTATATGTGGTAGAAATTGTAAGGTTGCATGGTGTGCCCGTGACAATAGTTTTAGATCGGGATCCTCGATTTACATCTCGATTCTTGCCTAGTCTTTAGAGAGCCATGGGTACAAGATTAAACTTCAACTCAACATTTTACCCTCAGACAGATAGATAATCAGAAAAAACCATCCAAATACTAGAAGATATGTTGAGAGAGTGTGTACTAGAGTTTCAAGGGAGTCGGGATTGGTATCTACCACTGGCTAAGTTTGTCTACAATAACAGTTATCAGTCCAGTATAGAAATGGCACCATACGAAGTTATTTATAGAATAAGGTGTAGGACCCCTCTATGCTGGGATGAGGTGGGTGAAAGGAAATTAGACAGTGTAGATTTAATTAAAGTCACTACTAAGAAAGTGAAGATTATCCAAGAGAAATTAAAAATAGCTCAAGACAGATAGAAATCATACTCGGATAATAGGAGAAGAGATTTAGAGATTGATGTGGGTGAGTAAGTGTTTTTGAAGGTTTACCTTAGAAGGGGGTGATTAGATTTCAGAATAGGAGAAAGCTCCACTCGAGGTTCATTGGACCTTTCAAAATCATTGAGAGAATCGGTTCAATAGTATACAGGTTGGAACTACCACCAGATATGCAGAGGATTCATATTATTTGTCATGTGTCAATGTTAAAGAAGTATGTTTCAAACACCTCCCATATTATCGGATTGCCCTTTCTTGATTTGAGAGAAGATCTGAAGTGCGAGGTTCAGCCAATAGCCATCCTCGATTGCCAGGAGTGGATATTAAGAATTAAAACCATCTCTATGCTAAAGATTTTATGGAGGAGTGATGTTATTGAGGAGATGACATAGGAACTCTAGTTTCAGATGCAACGTCAGTATCCTCAACTTTTTCAATACTAAGGTACGTTGAATTTTGGGGACAAAATTCTTTTAAGGGGGTAGATTTGTGAGCCTATATCTAGATCCTAAGGGTATAATAATAATTTTTTCTTCTTTTTGTACATACATTTACATTCATAACGTATATCGTTTGGTATGGATTTGTTATTATTTTGGAAATTTGAGATGGTTAATATAAAGTTTTAGGGTTGTGAATGCAGGGACCTCAACGTAATTAAATATTGAGTGAAACCCTAATGATATTTTTCAAATTTGGGGAGGATTCAAGTGAGATTTTTAATTTTGATGAGTTCGATCGATCGAACAGTGTGATTCGTTCAATCAACGTTTTGAGAACTCTTCAAAAAATTTGTAACTTCAGATTTATTCCAACAAATAGAGAATTTGTTCAATCGAATAAATGTTCGTTCGATCGAAACACATGTTTGTTCAGTCGAGATACATGTCTCGTTTAAACAAATTGGGATTCGTTCGATCGATGAAATTAAAGCTCCTTCGAATTTTTAAGTGTCGAAGGATTCGTGCAAATGAACCCTTCGAAGTGGGTTGTTCATTCGAATGAACTCTGATTTGTTTGATCGAATGATCATAAAATAACGATTTTGCCCTCATTCTAAAAGCTTCTCCTTTATATTTCTTAAGGACAAAATAATAATTTTATCTTTTTTTTCTATAAATAAGGGGCTGAGGCCACAAATCTCACGTTCTTTCCTTCTTTTCTTCTTCCTCTCCTCATTTTTCCTCTCCCTCATATCTCTCTCTTTGCTTTCTCTATCTATCACCCACTTTTTACTGTATTTTTAATTTCTCATCACCAATCACTCATATTTTCTATTTCAAACATCCTGGAAGCATCAATTTGATGGTAGAAGCTCAGGAAACGAAAAAGGGAGCTAGGGTTTCGGCTTTCAAATTTGGGGTTTTTCGGGTTTGAATTGAAATCGAAGCAAACCAATGTTACTACAAGGTCCATGGCATCATTCCTAACTCGTCTGTTGTTTTTATTTTTGATTTTAGCAAAATTTTATAATATGGATTTTACTATTTATCAGTCGGTATTTCGTTAGATTTATTGTATGCATTTGGATTTTTATGTGTTATTTAAATTATAGTAAAGTCGGGTAAGTCGTTAGAAAGCATTGGATGCAAGTTCGGAGAATTTTGGTAGGCATAAACAGTAATCGGGTTATTGTTCTGATAAGTGTGTAGGATCTGTTTATCGTAATCATGAAACTAAGTCAAAATACGCTAATTAGACTACAGTGTGTGTTCTTGGTAGTAATAAATGAATAATTTAGACGAATAACGAGGATTTAATCGATTTCGCATATTAATCGATTTTAGGAAAAACCCTAGTTAACATGTATTACACGGATACGAGCTTTACTTATAGATTCGAATTGAGTTGTGATATTTTTTTATGTATGTGTTTAGGCGATGGTACACAAGCAACGAATCTACGTGATGTGCCGAGGAACGAGGGAAACTAGGGAGTGTATACCCTCCATAAGTGTGAGTGAACACTTTCTGTTTTCATTATGCAAATAAAATTTTGTTTTCTTTATACTTAAAACAACATGTATTTGTGTTATGAACGATTATGTTTACTACTCCTATTTATGCAAAGATGGATATTTATGATTTCATATGGTTTTAGAAATGAGATTTAATTTACATATTGGATTTGGTTAACTTGACGCATATGTTTTATGTAAATGATGGTCGGTAACCAATTTATGAGATGATTATATCTTATTGATAATTATTTGGATAATTTATACATTGTGATATTTGAGAAACATATGGATATTGATTTACATATGGGTGATAACGGCCATGAGGGCTGAGATATTTACTGTAGCTACAAGATGGTAGCCTGGAGGAGTCTACTTAGATGTGGAAATCTAGGTGAGTGGTATGTATGGTAGCCTAAGGTCGGCCTGATAGAGAGGTCGCCTAGGTAAGTGGAGGCTTCACAGGTGGAGGTGATTTATGGTGCTATGTTATGGAGTTGTGATTTGATCACCTGTGGATCTCGTCAAGGATAGTCGCAGATATCACAATATGACTATTCAAGGCAAACGTCAGTGGTGGGTTTGTTTTTCTAAATAAGTCAGGCATTGATTTATTTCTAGTATACCAAGATAGATTTTATAAATAGATGCTTTATCTACATATAAAATCCACTAACGATCTCGAGATGCCCAGAGCCAGGGTAATCACCGAAAAAGGGAGCCAACCTAATGATTTTAGATATATGTTTTAAGGTTTTAAAATTTAATGAAATATCTTGAACCAGGTTGTTTATAATATTTTCAAAGTGTGCTTTCCTGATTTGGATTCATTGTTGTTTATTTATTTAAACTCTAGTTAGCTTACTGAATATATTCCTGTATACCCATTCCCTCTCACTTTCCAGTTTCAGGTTTAGAAAGCATTGGGCGAGTTCAGTTAGTGGTGGTTTCTTCTAGACTTGGGGTACTTCAGGTATACATCTATTGACTCACTTGGTTGGGATATGGTCCAATGGATTTGTGTTTTTGTGATTGTTTGAGAAACAGACATGAAGTCTGGGTGTTTGGACAATTTTATTTGGAAGTGTTATTTTTATACTGGTTTTGTAAAAGCCTTACAGGCTCATAGGATGTATTTTGGTGATTAAATACATCTTGGGGGACTAAGATAGTTGTCACGTATAGGACCCATAGATTGGGGCGTGACATTATACCTTCAAGCCCTACGAGACAATAACAAACTTAAAGTGACATAAGGTGTGTATTTTAATGAAAAACAGAAAAAATAAAAAGGAGAGAATAATAGTTTATGTTGACCTTCTACTTTTTTATGTGTAGAGAGAGATGTCCCAAAAGTCCAAAAATTGTATATCTTCTTTTTTCCCTTTATGTTTCACTGTTACCTTTTTTAATGTAATTTTTCATCGAAGAATGAGAATGATGGGATCTTTTTGCCTTCGGACAGTGTGCTAGCTATATTTTATTAATGCTCACATCATGTCAGATCTCAGAGCTGCAGGGTCTATCATTGTCGCACTGCTTAAGGTTGATAGATGATGGGACAGATGGCCCCCAGCGGTCAGGTAATTCTCTTAGTCACAGACTTTTATACACCTTCTAACCGTTCCCATTTTTAAGTACAACAGATGCATTCGGGTTAGGGGTTAAGGGTTTCAATGAGTGTATAAGCTTCCTTCCTTAAACTAATGTGGACACTGTTGAGTGTCAAATCTCATAATATCCTGGGATATTAGTTCAGGCTTTACTGTTTTAGGGTCAGGGATGACATGTGTCTGTGGGAAGTTACCCTGAGTGTTTAGCCTCTTATTTTCTATTCGAACATACAGTTCCCTAGATTTTAAAGTGAGACTTGCAAGGTTCTCATAAAAAATTATAGCTTGATGACATAGACCTTTAGAGAGCTATTTGTTCAAGCGAGATCAGGGTTTTTTACAAGTTAGTAAAAGTGAAAAGGTCACTCTTAGTGGAACAGTTGGTATATTGCTAATGTCGTCTCATCATTGATTGCCTTTATCAATGGTGTTCCTGACGTTATAGCTGACATGTCCTCATCTAGACCCTTTGATCTTCTCATTATTAACTGTTGTCTGCTTAAAAGTCACCTCATAAGACTCCCGCTAGTTAGCATCGCTTTGATTCCAGAGAAAATTTGAATACTTAGTCCTTAGAGGGCCACGTGTCTTGAATTCTTTGGCCCGTTGTTTGACCATTTTCTTGAATTAAAGAGCCTATTTATAGGGTTAAACATGTGTCTCTCTCCCAATCGTCCAAAGATCAATGATCCTGATCCAAGCTTTCTCTAGTATAAATAGCCTCCTTCTTCTATCTTTTTCACTCTTTACGCTCTCTAAGATTTTGTTGTCGAAATATTCTGCGTTTTTTGTTCTAACATACTTAGGCTACTTGTATGCTTTATTCCTTTTTATAGGTATTCGGTCTTCATCTTCTTCGCAGGCACATATCCTTCAACTTCCTTTCTAGTTGAGTTTTTCTTTCAAAATAGAAAATAAGGAATAACCTCTAAATTTTTTCTTCTTTTTTGTGCGGATGCTACCTTAAAATAGGACCTATTTAGTGGGTTTTATCCCTTTCGATGAGGAGAATAATGAGTAATGATAATAGGGATGTAATTTTCTTGAAAAAAGGAGAAGTTTCTAGCGTCATTGGGTTAAGGTTTTTAGGGTTTCTATTTGTTTAATTATGGATTTAACAAGTCTTTTGTTTCTACAGGGCTTACTATTTTCAGTGATTTTATAGTAAAAAGAGGAAAAATGACTAACAGAGATGCTCTCAGAGATGCTGGCCGAAGTGGAGTGGTGTCCAATGGCATTCCCATTAGTGCTTAGGAGAGCGGGGACGATAATCCCAATGCTTCTAAGTAGACTCATGCCAGAGACCCCATTGAAGCAAACCAGTACCCTTCAACTATCACCGAGGTGGACCTTTACACCTATAAGCAGGCATTAGAGATCCTTGACAATGTGAAGCTATGGGTGTCAATGTCAACAAAAATCTCAAATGCCCTTGCACCAGAGGAGGTGGCCTTGAATGAGGAGCATCTGCTACTGGTAGTCTAAATCTCCCTTCAATGATATTTCGTCATAACCTTTGAGACACCTGGGATCCCTCTATACCAGCTTACTCTTAACAACTATAGGCTCTTAACTGCCTCTTCGCATTAAAGGCCAATACAGTTAGCCTTCCCTCTACTCCGAATGAGGTGTTGCATCTGTATAACCTTAGAAAGAATCCCAATAAGTACGCGGGATGGTATTACTTGCAAGTGCATCAAGGGTACCAGCCAAAGGTGAAAGGGAACACTTCCTGCAATAAAGGTTGGAAAGACCGCTGGTTTATCGCCAGTGAAGACTGGATTGAGATGTCTGAGGGTTCCTTTCCCTCTGTCTTCCAAGAAATAGGTATGTGAACCCTTCGCTATATTGATGAATAGTTATATCAGTGATATTACTTATCACATATTTCCTGTATAGATGTAGGGAGGGAGTAACTTGACATCCCCGTTAGTGTTGCGGATAAGCTATTTTCCTTACCTATCCTCGACTTTAAATTCCTCCTGAGCATTGAGAACTTGGTAAGGTTAGGTCTGGTATCCAAGACAGTGAATAAGAGTAAGTTTTCCAAGATAAAGCCACAGATAAATAAAGGTAACTCCCTTTCAACCAGTTGTTGAATGATGATTTAATTAAATTATTGTGACTGTGAGTTTTACTTTATGCAGTAGTAGGGACCAGAGGATGCCTCGCCGAGAAAAAGCAAAGAGTGAACAACATTTTAATATGTTAGCTTTTTAAGGGGGTGCTCAACACAATGACTGAAAGAAGAAAACCAAAGAGAACACAGCCAAGATCATGGAAACCATTATGCATATTTTTCAAAATTTCAAAATACATACAAGGATGTATAACTTATACCTTGCTATCCGGATGCACAAGCTTTCCTTCTTGACTCCAAAGGTATCCACAAACCAATGGAGATGAAGATGGTTCTTTGATCATGGATGGGAGAGTGGAGAAAAGATGGAAGAAGCAAGCAATCCACTTGACAACTTTAGGAAACCATAAACCCTTTATCCTTTCCCTCTCTTTTCTCTCTTTTATTTTCAAAAACAAAGCTTTCTTCTCCTTGGATTTTTTTGCCCGTTCTAGCACACACAAAAGCTAAGGTTATAGTAAAAAAATTGATTTCAAAATAAAGGAGAAGGAAGCTTACGGGAGGTGGAAGCCAACTAGCAATTGTCAAATTCAATTTTGTAAAAACCAATCAAAAGCCACCACTTTACTTCACCCCCATTGGTGGAAACCAAAAATTATGAAAAACAAAATAATTTTATTATTTGATATTATCTTATAATATTAAATAATAAAATTAATTATTAGTATTAATATTAATAAATAATATATGTATATTAATAATAATAACAATAATATGTTTATTAATAAATACGTGTATATGTATATGTATATATATGTATACTTCATTCTTTAATACAATACTAAAGAATAATCCTAAACATTAAATAAATAATGGATTGATAAAATTGAATCTCATATTAATTCACGGTAGCAATACATAGTATCGTTTGTCAACTAAGAATTTATTGTATTAAATAACAATTATTTAATCAATAATAAATAAACCAATTTATTTATTAACATATATATATATATATATATATATATATATATATATATATATATAACCTTTTCTAGTCTCTCAAATAATC
>JAVXUL010089341.1:0-23094 GCA_035590515.1 Trichilia minutiflora | reverse complement strand
GTTGAAATATTCCAACCACCACAAACACGTTATGGATGACCTCAAATATGAATGATTCAATCCTCATGGAAAACATAAAAGTTGTAGATATTTGAATCCTCTTTCAGCTGACACTTGTCTCAGATAAATCCAAAATTTATATCAAAAGTTATGGGCCAATATCTCTCTTGAATGAAAAGTTATATCTATTTTACGTTTATTGCACAAAAATCAAAATTAACTGAAATTACAAACAAAGTAAATTTTACATCAAAATTTAGAAATATGTATAAATGGAGAGAGTTAATCATACTTTGAAGTGTAAAATGATGAATTTAAATCTTAGTACATATACACTTTTATGTACTCATCAAGTTTGTTCGTGAATGAGAGGTAGCAGACTAGGCAAAGCTGATAAAAGAGTAACAATGATGATGTGAAGAGTTGTAAAGGTGAAGGTGAGTCACATAGGGCCAAGGTAAATAGAGAAATGCAAATTGTGATAGATAAGGCAATTGGTAAAAAACCCATCGGGTAAGAGAGAACCAAGTCATGTAATCCATATGCAAAACCTTTACTAATAAAATGTTTTAAGTGCAACTAAATAAGGCATCAGTCTAATGAGTGTTCGAGGAGAAAATTCACCACATTGTCATTGTACAAGATGATGCTCACCATGCAGAGGAAGATGAATTGTATAATAGTGAATTTGATGAGGTGAAAAATGACCAAAGAGTTCATTAGTGAGAAAGGCAATGGTTATTTAAAAGCAAAATGATGATATACAATAGCATAAACGATTTTAAGCTATTGGGAGATATTATGGTAAATGGTGTGTCATAATTATTGATAAGGTAGCTAAAAGAACTTGATTTACAAGGCTTTGGTAGAAAAATTAGGGCTTCTGGTAAAGATGCATCCTCAACCATACAACATTTGTTGGATAAAAAAGGTGGAAGGAGTTAGAGTCTCAAAATAATGTAAGGTGCTATTCTTGATTAGTAGATATGTGAATGAGACTTATTATAATATAAATGTTATTAGTTAGGCTGTGGCAGTATGACATAAGGATTGAGAAAACATTTACCATTTCACAAAGGACGGTTAAACACATGTCTAGGATCCCAAAAGGGTTAAGAAGCTGATAGATGAGGAGCCTACGAAAAAGGGTGTGATAGCTTTAACACATGCTTGTGGAAGAATGGAGAAAAAAAAGTTCTTAGAACATGTGATGTGCAAGTACCAACTTTAAAGGGTAAAGTAAAAACCTGAGAAGCAATTATTGTTTTCGGAGAATCTTAAGATATCTTATCTAAGGGATAATTAAAAGATTTACCACCTCTTATGGACATCTAACACCACTATGACTTAATTCCCAAGTACTATTTTGACCATTTTGACTTAATCCTAGGGTGAGTTTACCAACTTTTCCATAAGATAAGGTAGGCTTAAAGGAGGATAAGATGTTGGAAAAGAAAGTGGAAGAAGTGGTGCTGATAAGACATATTCAAGAAGGCATGAGTTTGAGTATCATTTCAACCTTAGAGACACCAATAAGGGATGTAGTCATTATGTGTACGTGGCAAGCAAAACCAATAATCAATATAAAGAGGCCTGATTTTGTCTTGAGTTGATTGACTCCAACCACCTTGGTTAGTGTATCAATTACAACACTTTGGTGAGTGAATTACACCTAATGACTTGTTTGTTGAGGCTGTACAAGTATTAAAGATTCTATAGAGTGCAAGTTTGGCTAAAAACGAGTCATGGGTTTACTAAAGCTAATACAAAGTGGAAGGTGATTACTTATACCCTTACTTGTTGACGTTAGTCATAATGATATTATAATTGAGAAGGTTAGTGATAGAGAAACGGAGCAGACTTATAGGATAAGTATTGGTTGTTGCATATTTTGGGACTTAAAAGGAAATCTTCAAAAAAATCTTAGAGTTATGGATAAGCTAATTGGGATCATTTGTAGAAGACTAGCAAACCTGAATTTAATCAATCATCATCAACTATTAGCTCTATTTTGAGTGGGACAATCACCGTTGATACGGAACTTAATTGAGTAACTTATAGTAGGTTCAAGATATTTGTAAGTGGAAGTCCAAGAGAAGCAATGAGTATTTTATTTCTACGATGGATAAGTGATTCAAAGGTACAAATATTATTGGTGTGGGTTGTTTAGTTCAAATGAGTATGGAGTTGGCTAGAACAAATGACAATATTAGTGGAATATCAACTAGAGAGCATGAATGTGCTCATATGAGGGTAACTCAAGGTTGACTTTCTCACAAATAGGGGAGAATGACATGGGCATCATTGTAGCGAAGAAGACAAATGCAGAGTGGAGTTAGTCGACCCAATAACCCATTTGGGTAGACCAAATTGGCATCCAAATTTATTTCTAGAGTATTAGAATTTCGTCGACTGAATCATGCTCAAAAAATTTTTCACAGAGCTTAGAAAGTTCAGTTGATCATTTGAAGTCATTTAGTCAACCAAATCACATGTGAAATGCCATTTTTACCGCTTTTATACTTTAATTCACTTTGTTGTGTTTTTGGACTTTAAGGACAAATATATAATTGAACTTACCTCTATTTTTTAGTATAAACAAAGCTTATTTTTTCAGAATTTTAACTTTTGAACTTTTGTCAAATTGAATTAAATTTTTCCATTTTTTCCAATTTTTTCTATTTCTTAATGGATTGCAAGAGTCTCAAGCATTGAACATTGTTTCAATCTTATAAAATACATTTTTACTGCATCAAATTTAATAATCAATTTTTTAATTTGTAAAAAATGGATTGATTTATGCCATTAATCTAATTTTTATATCGTTAGTATACCATTAGATCAATGCACAGTATCTATATAATAAATGTATACTTATGTAAGCATATTACCTGACTTACATTTGACTATCACTAATTACAACATAGTGAAATTCAAATTATATAACGGGCAAACATCATACATAGATTTTAGATTTTGAAAGTTGCTATTATCTATCAAATACAATAATTAAATTTCTTTCACTATTTTAACCATTTCTAGGTTTTATATTTGGGGAATGATAAATACTTATGTAATTTCAAGAAATTATAAATATTTTTTATATTTTTTTTGTGATAAATAATCTCTTTAAATTTAAAATCGATGACAAATACTCTCTCCATATATTTTCGTATCGAATATTCGCTCAAATTTAAAATTGATGACAAATATGAAATATCTTCCTACAGTGTCAAAAATACGTAATATTCATTGTAAAAAACATAAAAAATTATTTAAATATATAAAATTTAATTATAAAATTTGTAATTTAAAAAATATAAAAAATTAAAAATTAAATATACATAAACTTATATAAATAATTATATAAAATAAAAAATTTAATTATAAAATTTATGATTTGAAGAACATAAAAATTCATAAATTAAAAATGCATAAAATTATATAAAATACATCAAATTTAATTAATAAATTTTATAATTTAAATTAGAATTCATAAAAAATATATAAATTAAAACTACATAAAATGATATTATAAAATTTATAATTTGAAGAACATAAAAATTCATAAATTAAAAATACATAAAATTTAATTATAATAAGAATTTATAATTTAAAGAATCTAAAAAATTTAAAAATTAAAATTTTATAATTTAATTAATGAAATTATTTTGTTTATTGTATATAATTTTTTATATAATTTATGTATTTTTATAATTAATTTAAAGATATTTTTAAAATTATAAAAAAATATTTATCTTAAAAAATAAATGCAAAGAGTTATTTGTAATTTCCTAAGAGGTTCATATTACATATTCGTTCCGATTCTATATATAATCATGTCATTTTAAAAACAAGATTCATGTGAAAATACATAGCAATTAATCAAAAATTGTTGCCAACTTCTTCATACATCACACTTGTATAGTTGCATATTTGTCAAAGCGAATCAGTATTGATGATGATTTGTCACACGGGTTTTCGGGAATTGTCTTTTGGCTTTTTTGTCATATATAACCATTAATCGATGATCGTAAATGGTCATTATCATTATCCTACACATGGAGATGGCATTATCAATCAAAAATTTTTTTTCTTCATTTTTTGATAGTTTGAAATTAATTTGTGGTCCGGATACAGATCCCCTTGAACCCCTTAGAATATAAAAATAAAAATAAAACTAGTCTCCAAAAATTGGAGGGTATGTATACATTGTTGAATGTTAGGGAGTCCTTCAAAAATAATGGATACATTATTTTTGACTGTGACAATACACTTGTTATCTATTCTTATCTAGAATTGTCATACAAATGAAAGTTTTCCGGGAAACCCCAGTTTGCGATCATTTTTCCAGCTTAGTGTAAAGATACACAGTGTCACTACAACTGAATACAGGTAATAATCATTTTGCTGAATTTAGAAAAATGCTTATACTAATTTTCCTACTAAGTATTGATGGGGGAGTTTGCTTATGGGAGAATATTTTTGTTGCCAGATCACTAGCATGGGAGCAAAGAGCACGGTATTATTATGTTTGTGACAAATTCAATTTGACAATTCGTTTTATGCATATATTTTTGTTAAACCCAGAACAATAAATTCTATATATATTATTATTGGTATATTTCTGACAAGGTTCGGAAATTAATTCCGAAAACAATGACATCGTTTAAAATAATTTTAAAAATTCTTTGAATTTTATCAACCAATGGATGCTCATTTCATATCCATGTTTGTAAACTAAATTTGGTTTTACTTATTAGAAGACTAATTTTTGTTAAACCTGTATTATTTTTTCCCCTTGATCTACTCTAACGTGATTAGATAGTGAAATTAACTTCCACACTATTAAATTATATTTTATGGGTGATTTCCTAATTATTGTCTTTAATTAGCAGGAAAGTTTAATAAGACCCGAGTGAGAATGGAAACGAACCTATCACTATAAATAAAATTTGACTAAGGGTGTTAGGCGAGACTTGATGACTACAGATACATGGAACATAGTCCATTTAAGAGTTTTCACGGGGAACTTGAGACAAAGAGACAAAGGTCCCACGTCCCGTGCCCTTTCCACCAATCTAGACTCATCCATCCTCATACCGTCTAATTACAGGCCGCCGGATTCATAACTATAAAGTTTTAATATTAGCTCACCTTAATGTTTGGTTACTATTTTTGTGTTCATTGTGGTCCAATTTTACCCAACTTCATACTTGTCATGATATATATTGGAGATACATATGAGCCACTTGATTGAACAATATAGTAATAAATTGGATTTCAAAATGAACTAAAACTTGATAGTAAATATGACAAATCAAAGCTTTTTTTTTTGTTGTTGTTGTTTACATAATACTGTCGTATGAGAAAACTCAATTAAATTGAAGCCAGAAAGTAAAACACAAAAGAAGATTAAAAAAGAAGTCAACAAATAGATTAAAAAAAGTTGTCATCTAGCAAACGGTAAAATTTTTCTTTTGGCATGTCTATTTAAGATGAAAATTTTAAATTATAACATACGATGATGAGAATACTTAATGATAAAGTGATATCAATGGTGGATGCAAAATTGTTTCTAGAATTAAAAAATGTTGATACACGAAATCTATTAACTATTGTGCTAATATGAATGTAGTGACGTTGACTTTGCACTTCACATAGTGATGATTTGAATGATCTCGGTTCTTGCAAGCCTACAAATACAAAAGGGCTTTGAGTGATACTGGCTTTTTAGTAAAAAACTTCGGTATCTAAATCAATAAGAGATAACTATTAACTATTGTGCTAATATGAATGTAGTGAGGTTGACTTTGCACTTTAAATAGTGATGATTTGAATGATCTCGGTTCTTGCAAACCTACAAATACAAAAGAGCTTTGAGTGATACCGACTTTTTAATAAAAAAACTTCGGTATCTAAATCAATAAGAGGTAAGTAGGAAGGAAGAAACAAAACACTAAATAAGAGAAAAAGTGATTTTTGCTACCACCAAGTGTATATGAGAAGATAGGTGAAGATGATGAACAATGATTACTAAAGGTTGAAGTTCTTGAGTGTTTTTCTCGTTGGAGTCAACTTTCTTTCTAAAGAATAACTGTCATGTCTTACAAGTTTTCTTACATGGGATTTTCCAAGAATTGGGATGATGGATGACTTATGGCAAGTGTTAGGCACATTTAATGTAAATATTTAGGCCATATTTTGCATTTATTTTCTTCACATTCATTCACTTATTCCAATGCATTTTAGTGAGTTTTGATGATTTTTCCTTAGTCTTGCATTTATTTTTATTCTGGTTAATTTTGCAGGAGTTTTGATTATTTTGAAACTAAGGAAGCTACTGGAGCAAAAGCACAGCTTATGCGAAATTACGAAATTTCACAGTTAACATCAGGCTTTTTAATTGACTTGGCAACCATTCCTCCTCTAGTCTGAAACCTAGGTCAAACCTTTACATAGTATTTATTCAACTTTTTACCCGATTTTTTGTATCTTTTGAACCCCGTTTGAATTACTGTCGTGAGAGAGAGAGAGAGGAAAGGAACGAGCTGCTGTAGAATCAGATCTAGGAGTCACTTGAGCTGAGATTCTCCTCCTCTAAACTACAATCTATTTAGTTCTTCTCTTCTTTTAGATCATACTACATTATTTCTGGTTTATACTTTTATTTTCTGTATCTTACCATGAGTGAGTAGTAACTTTTCTTGGGTTTCAAAGTCGGATGAGTACTTTAACCCATCTGTGGATCGAATCTGAGTTTTAAAATCTTGAGATTTGATTTATTTTATCTTGATTTTTTGTTTTACAATTTATTGTGATTCCTTGGTATTGGTCATGCTTTGCTTGCTTCTAAATTGTTGATTGATGAACCGAGAGGTGATAATTAACGATGAAAACCAAAATAGAAAACTAACAAATCTGGGTCTAGAGATAAACGGATTTGAGAGAGGAATTTTGAGTTAAATACAGAACCTAAAGGGTTGGGGTTTGGTCTATGAGCCACGAGAGTATAACTTAACCCATTCTTTCCAACACATCTTCGATACCTTGAGAGAGGATCTTAGAAAACTGGTTTATTGATTAATTCAGAGTAAATCCACAGTAAGTTGAGTGTGAACCCCGCTTTAGAACCTGCTTACCAACCATTCGATTTTAATCCCAATTAAGTTATTAATGCTTTTCTTTGCATATTTTGTGTTTTTTCTTTGTTAGTTTAATTAGATTATTTAGTTTAAATTCTTATTATAATTTCATAGACAAATTTTATCAAGTGGTTAGTCTAAATATCCAATCGATTTTAGCATGTGGATCGATACTTTTATATTTTGTACTACTTGCACAATCCGTGCACTTGATTTTAGTCATGGAGTATTCTTCGTGCAATATTAAGCGACCAATTGTTTGGTTACTTTAGACATTTTAGTTTTAATTATTTTTGAGTTTATTTTCTTTTTCTTTTTTATTTTTATTGGTGTTTGTGTTTTTGAATTTTACAGGTGATTCCCTTATACATGAGACGATCCAAAAGTGTTGAAGAATTAGCTTTCAATTCAGAGATTGAAAGAATTACTAAGGCACTTCGAAAAACAGTTAAATTACGCAAGGCACAAGTAAGAGCAGAAGTATAAACCACTACAAGTAAGCAACAAGTCGAACTTTGAGATACTATAATTGAGATCGAAGACGTATAAGAGCAATTTTTAATGGCAGACAATCAAAACAACAAAACAATGAGGGACCATGTTGTCCTAAACTTTGGAGAGTTCTGACCGAGTAAATGGGACCACTCGTTGCAGCAAATAATTTTGAACTTAAACTTAGACTTGTGCAAATAGTACAATCAACGTAATTTTAGGGACATCCATCCGAGAATCGTCATGCACATTTAACATAATTTTTGGAGATGTCCAATATGGTAAAAATTAATGGGGTCACCAAAGATGCTATTCGGTTGCGACTTTTCCCATTTTCTCTAAGAGACCGAGCAAAAGAGTGGATACATTCTTTGCCTCCAGCTTCAATCAACACTTAGGGGGAGCTTTCTCAAGCTTTTATGTCATAATATTTTCTTCTAGGCAAAACAACGAAGTTAAGAAGGGACCTCACTTCATTCACTGGCATGGGAAAGATACAAGGAACTACAAAGAAAATGCCCACATCATGGAATACCCAAGTGGATGATAGTCTATATTTTTTATAATAGAGTCTCGCCTGTTATGAAGACTGCTATAGACACGACTGCTGGAGGTGATTTGATGGAGAAAATTGAAGATGATGCCTATCAATTATTGGAGAAGATAGCCTACAACAACTACCAATGGAGTAGTGAGAGTAAAGACACCAAGCAAGAAACTAAGAAACCAGCTAAAGTTTTTGAATTGGATGTCATGACCATGATTAATTCGAAGTTTGATGCTCTCACAAAAAAGATGGATAAATTGACAATGTCAACAATGGGTAATGTGAGTGTTCTTCATGAGTTAGAATAGTTAGCATAGCCTGTGCAAGAGTTCTAGAACTACAATTCAAAATATGCAATAGAACACATGAATTACGTCAGTAATTTTGAGCCCAAAAATCAAGAAGGTACATTTTCTAACACATACAACCCAGAATGGCGTAATCACCCGAACTTTTCATGGTCACAACAACCAAAACCATCTCGGCATTTCTCCCAACAGCCAGGTTATAACTCTTTTCAGTAGAATCAACAGAACTTTTCAGCGCAACAGAGCAACCCCTCTCAACCATAATATCGAGGTCCGCCTAGTTTTCAGCATGTGAAAAATCAAGCCCCTCATCAACCCCAAGTACCTGAACAAACTTGGTATGTACAACAAGATTTATTGACTATCAGATAATTATCATACTATGTATCTACTATTAGAGTAACTTGTAGTCAATAGATTACTTGACAAATTATAGTGCCATATAAACAATGATGAAGACAGGCCTATAGCATTTAACATGTGTCCTTTACTATCATACTTATAATTTCAACATTACTAATCTATAGTTGCCAATAATAGGTTAAAAATAGAAGTTTTTAACTTGGCAAAGAAAATACTGAAGCCTTACCCAATTGCATCCCTTGGCGTTCTTGGAAGTTTTGCACAATGGTCCTAAAGTTTGGTTAGAGCTGGTGATGTCGACAAGGCTCCAGCCTTGAAAGCATAACTGAGTGAATTCAAACACCTAATTATGTGCAATGAACGATGACATGTCCATAATGATGACATGGACAAACGTTCTCTATCTCTTACTGAAAGTGATTCCACTATGATGTTTCAATTTTGGGGGCTCTCCTAACTATATGACCAAGTGTTTACTTTTGTCATTTGCAAACCCTGTTTTATTAATATAGGGGTATTTTTGTTATTTTATCTCATAAGAGCTTTTTTGTCATTTTTCATAAACTGTATGTCCAGGTATAATAATTAGTAGTCAACACTATAATGAAGCTTAACATATGATTTAGAAAGCATTAAAAGAAAAATGGTTAAGAATGGGAGAGGTTCCATTTTAGACTTCGACAAATACTCAAGATTCAAAGGTAAATTTTAGTTAATCAAGATATATAATTGACCAATGATTTTTGATACTTAAAAAGGACTCAAAAATGGTCGAATAAGAATAAACCAAAATAAAAATAGATGTCAAATGACGAAAAAAATAAGTTCAAAAATAAAAGAGAACAAAAGTTAAATGATAGAAACCCTTGGCTAAAACTAGTTAATTATAAACCGGTCCAAAGATCCTACTCTTGGACCAACGCTAGACTGGCCACGACCAACACTCATATAGGTGCCGGTTCACCTTAAAATATAAGAAACAACGTCGATTTGACAATAACCCCTTGAACATATAAAAATTATCCATTTTTGAAATTTTTTTCCTTTATGCAATCAGGGATATTTTTATAATTACTAAGGATATTATAAATACAGCCAAATAGTGAAAGTGTTCATTTTCTTCCTCTCTTAGTTCGCCCCTATCTCTTTCTCTCTCTTAGCTCTTTGTAAACATTCCCTCTACATTTCTTTGATTCCAGCAATTAAAACTCTAATTTTTCACTAAAAATTCACCATACCTCAACTCCCTCATCATCCCACAAGCTTTATGATTTGGTTAAGAAATCTAGTGGGAGAAAAAGTTATGGTTTAAACAAAATTAGAATTTTTTAGTCCTTTGGTTCGATCGAATAAGTCACCACCTTCGTTCAGCCGAACTTATTCGTTCAAACGAATACAAGGGTTTGTTCGACCGAATACTTTTCATCTTGAGTTTTCTCTTACAATCAAGTTCCCGTTCAATTTCCGACATTCATTTTCATCCCTTTTTCTTTCTAACCCTTTCAAAACCTCATATTATACCTTAAAATACTATCGATCTTTACAATTCTCAGATATTCATCTTATAGAAAGATGCAAATGTCCCTATTAAAAAATATCGAGTACCACATTTTACGCCAAGAGAAGAGTATATAATATTCAATGATACGTTCAAGTAAGGGTTAGGTTGTGTGTTGATGCAAAATAGGAGGGTGATTATCTATACTTCTCAATAACTTAAGAAGCATAAGGTGATTTATCTTACCCATGATTTGAAATTAGCTATAGTAGTCTTTGCTTTAAAAATCTAGAGACATTATTTGTATGAGGAGTAATGCTAGATCTTTACCAATCATAAGAATCTGAAATACTTGCTTACATAATGGGAGCTAAATTTGAGACAGATACGATGACTCAAACCTATCAAGGATTATGATTTAGTTATTGATGATCATCTTAAAAAGATTGATGTAGTAACTAATATCCTAAGTAAGAAATTTTTAGTGACAGTAGCATATGTAAAATCGACATACCTATCTTGTTATTAAAATTAAAGAACTTGAGGGTGACTTTAGAGTATAGCCAAAATGGTTTGGTGATAGTCAATTTTATAGTAAGATGACACTAAGGGATCAGATAGAGAAAAAATAGGTACAAGATTTAGAATTAATAAAAGCAATGGGTATAAGATTAAACTTTAGTTTAGCATTCTACCCTCAGGCTAATAGACAATCAGAAAGGATAATTCAGATATTAAAAGACATGATGAGAGGATGTGTGATAGATTTTCAGAAAAATTAGGATAGATATCTACCGTTGGTTGAATCTACCTACAATAACAGTTATCAATTTTATATAGGAATGATGCCTTACGAAGCACTGTATAGGAGAAAATATAGAACGAATTATATTAGAATGACATAGAAGAAAGAAAATTAGATAATATGAAATTAATTAAAGCCACTATTAAGAAAATAAAGATTATTTGAAAAAGACTGAAAATAGCACAAGACTAACAAAAATTCTACTCGAATAATAGACAAAGAGATTTAGAGTTCGATGTAAGTGAATTAGTATTCTTAAAGGTGTCACCTTGAGAAGAGGTTATTCGGTTTAGAAATCAAAGAAAGCTCTATCCTTGATTTATAAGACCTTTTAGGATCATTGAGAAGATTGGTCCAGTGACATATAGATTGGAATTGTCATTAGAGTTGTAGCAGATTCATAATGTCTTTCATATCTTCATGCTGAAAAAGTATGTCTCTTTCTAACATCATCGAACCTCCTTCTATTGAGCTACGTGAAGATTTAAAGTATCAAATATAACCAATTTCTATCCTTGATGGTCAAGAGCGAATTCTACAAAGTCAAATCATTCTTATGATAAAGATATTGTGGAAGAGTAATATAACTGAAGAGATGATATGAGTGCCCAAGAGTCAAATGCGATGATAATATCCTCACCTTTAATATTAATGTATATCAAAATTTGAAAACAAAATTCTTGTAAGGGGGATAGAATTGTGACATGTCCCAAGGTGTCATTAGTTAAAAAAGGGATGACCTATTCATCTCCTTCTCCCTGCCTCATCTTTCCCTCCCTACCCTCCCAGTTTTTCTTTTCTTTTCCTCTACTCTCTTGGATTCCGTCTCTGCGTCATTGTTCTTCCTTATTTTCTTGCCATTTCTTTGATTCTTTTTCAATTTCTTATCGTAATTCAACTAATTTCAATGTCTTCTACAACATGATAGCAATATTTTTATGTTTTGAGCGAGAATGGAAGTAGACCAAATAGTACCTTTGAATTTCAAATTAGAAAATTTTCAAAATTAAGGCAAGTTGAAGCGTGCTAAGGATATTAAACACTGATTAGTGAGCTTTCCTATCTATTTAACTTATTAATTTCACATATTGATGAAATTTAATAAATTAGAATTTATTGTACATAATTTTAATTTAACTTTAATTGTCAAAATTTTAATTCAATCATGTTATTTAGGACATAGAATATCGTTGTATGTGATTAATTTGACGAAATTATAAAATTTTGGAATTAGAGTAAATATGAACAATGACATATACTATGTAATTGAGGTTTTTATGAAATTAGTGTTGAATTCAAGAAATTGAATTGAATTTAGTAAAATTGGCACTAAAACAAATCTATAAGAAGTTAAATTGTTGAAAAATCCAAAAAGAAATGTAAAATTAGAATATTTGATGAAATTTTTGAAATAGCTAGAATGTATGGATAATTGACATAAACATAATTCTATAAAGTTTCACTTGTAAAAATATGTTGGATAGTTAGAATTTAATAATTTTGCAATGAATTCAAGAATTGTTTAAAAAAACTCGAATTAGGGCTTAAATACATTCATATAAGCATGGTTACCTTATTTAGTGTATTTGTATTGATATAATTGTGTATGTATGTATGCATTAGGCTTGGAACATATTGGGGAGAGGCATGCATACCAAGAGAAGCAATAAGGAGTAAATATCCTTCATATACTGAGTAAACATATTTTTCTATGTTTTCAATTTCTTTAAAAATATTTTTATTATAAATTTAATATTTTGATTGCTTTATAAAGTTAGATTTATTAATTATTATTTCTGTTTTAAAAATATGTGAATGTATGGTCTGTGTTAGATTGTATGATTTATAGTTTGTGACCAAAAACCAAAAGTTGATTGTATGATTGAGGTTTATAATCTGATTTATTGTGATCGATATTGAATTATATTTATGATTATTGTTTTAGATTTTTGAATGAATATACATGTTGGTGATAGGTTAGGAGGGTCGAAATTATATGTTAACTGTAGATATAAGGTGGTAGGCTAAGATAGACCTGGGAAAAGACTGCTGAAGTAAATGAAGATCATAAGTAGGACAAGTGTGTAAGTGATGCTGGATGATTATATGTGATAGATTTATGTCCACATGTGAGTCTCGTTAAGTTCAATCATGATTGTTATCATATGACTACTCGAGACCAACGATAGTAATTCGTTTGATTTTTAAATTAAATGCATGCATTCCTCTATTTTATAGTAATAAATGAATTTTAATTAAATTTTAGTATTTTAATTACATAAAAAAATTCACCGACAAACTCAAGGTTTCTTAAGGCTAAAGTAATCATCAGAAATGGTAATTAGGCCAATGATTTTATTATAAGTCATATTTGTAAATAAAGACAAAATAGTTTCATGTAAACTCTCTTATAAATGTTTTTTCATAAATTTATTAAAAAAATTTATATAAAACAAATTTTAGTTTAATTGTAACTTAGTTCACTCACGTTATATATTCTCATATACTCACTCCTCTCTCTTTCTAGTTTCAAAAATTTTAGAGGTTAACAATATTTACTTGATAGTGGTGATTGCATAAAAACTCGTGATTTCAGATATACTTTTTCTTAAACTCAATTCTTATTCATTCTATCCGTTGGGATGCATTTAAGATATATTTTATGATTTTGTTTTGAACATGAAAACAAGATGAGCTTTGAAGATTTAGCTTATGTGTTTGAAAATGAATTATAATAATTGTTAATTTTGACTATTGGAGATTTGTAATGTATTATTATTTTTACGAGAATTTATGATTTATTTCAATTTAAGATGGATATTGGATTTTGTTATTATAATTGAAAACTGATTATTAATGAATTCAACGTGAAATTAGTTGATGATTTTGTGAAAAAGAATTTGGTTGATTGAATATATTTTGGGAGTATTTTTAACTTATTTTTAAGTATCAAAGAGCCTTACATACTCTTTATTTGTGTTCAGAAAAATTTAGAATATAAATAAGAAATTTATAATAATTGTTATGCTTGAAGCTTACGGACCAATCAACAAATAATAAGAAATTTTGAATGAATAAAAATATACATGATAGAGAATTTTGAATCCATAATAGGATGATCATTTTTAAATTTCATAAAAATATCGAGTCAATTTTACTTTCCTATACAATGAAAAATTTAACTACATAATACGACAATAAAATTCCAACCTTGGGGGGTGAGTGGCGGCGCCAACAGAAAATTCTAAATTCTAATAAAAAAATTCAAACTCAGCCTAAGAAGAGTCTATTCTAAAGTAATTAAATATGGTTAAGTTTCGTTGAAAGACTGCTTCATTTCATTATTCTTAGTTTTGAGAAGTAAACACTACTTGATTATACAAGTCCAAGTTTACTAATCTTTATTTATCTTATTGTAATAAATAATTAAAATCTATATAGTTGAGTTACATGCATATAAAAAAAAAAAAAGTTCAAAAGCGATTTGATATGGCATGGGACTATTAGAAAATTTGAAATTCTATGAACCACCAATGCTTTTTAACCTTTTTAACCTTTCAAAGAAAGAAAGGACACGTCATCATCCACATTATTACAATGGAATTGGGATTTAAAAAAAAATTGAATCAACGTCCAAAGAACCAACAGAAACTTACTAATGCTAAGCAATCATAAAGGGAACTAACTAACTGTAGGGATGGAGTTGATGCATGAACCTGCATATATCCTTTCTTGGTCAATTGAAACTTATCGAATCATTTGGTGATTTTTTATTTTTTTATTAAGAGGATGTATCCTTTAAGGATTCTCTACTTCTTTCTCTAAGAGGTAATAAATAAATATGGCAAATTTATTGTTCATCCAACATTATTGCGTTGAATAATTAATGAGGCCGCTTTGTTGTGTTGTATTGTGATTGTGTCATTACTTTCAATAGTCTCGAGCTAAACCCTTTTTCATTCACATTATAAATATGTTAAAAAACGTTGTCAACATTTAGGTTTATATCTCTAAATATGAGATATGATATGATAGACAATGAATATTGTTACGATTAAGAATGTCAAAAATTCTTGCAAGCCGCAATCCCAGACCCTGTTTTTATTTTTATATTAATATATTTTTTAAAAGAAAAACCAGAAAAAAGAAGAAGACTAAGATCATATGTAATATTCATTAAGTTCCCAAATTTCACCAATTAATTGTTTCAAATGTTATAAATAATTTGTATTCAAACCAATTGTACACTAACGAGTAGCAGAAATTCCTTTGCTCTTGGTTTTCTTATATGCATTTGAGAATTTTTTATTTTTATCTTACCAAACGATTAATGCGTAAAATCACTATATAATAAATTTTACATTTTATGTTATAAAACTTTTACCTTTTAAATTATAAAAATTTTAAGTAAACTAAACAATTTGTTGTTGTCATAAGCATAATATACTGATTTAACATAAGAAAAATAATCAAGTGATTAGAATGATAATAGAAATAATGATGAATGGGTTACGTTTTAATTACATCATAGGGATACATTGTATGTATGTGTTCTTGGATTTGAAACTAGTAGTCATTTCTCAGAATGTAAACATTGGATTTGGTTAGAAGCAATCTTACAATTGTAATTGATTGATTTAAAATATTTGGATGTGATTAATCTTGCTTTAAGATGACAACACGTTTGAAGTGTCACGTTTTAAATTATATTAAAACTATTAAAATTTGTATATTAAATTTCACCATTCTTGGGTTTAAAATTTCAATAATTGTTGAAAAGAATTTAAAAAGAAAGTATTTATAATTTAAAGAATATTTTTCTATGGAATTATTCTTTCCTTTAAATATAATAATACTATTTGGACCGATTTAGCATCAGTATTCTGATTTACTGCTGGATTTCCTTGAGTGTAGACTTCGAGCGAGACTCAATAAAAGCCCACCAAACCCAGCTCAGCCCAATTCAATATTGACTTGTAATTTATCAATATTGTCATTTGTTTTGTTCGAGTGGGACCATAGGTATAAACAAAACTTTAGTGAATGTTTCCCTACATTTTAAAAAGTGTGATACTAAGTTTGCAAACTCTTATATAAAATTAAATATATAAATTGATGAGAGAAAATTATATTATATTATTGTCATAGATTTTATAATTTCAAAAAAAAATAAATTATATAACAATAATATAATTATGTCATGCTTATATATTAAATTTTATTTTTAGTATAATTATTTATTTTTTTAAAAATAAAAATATTTGATTAAATATTTCATAAAATAGTGACTTAATAACAATCAACTAATTACACCTTTACTATTTTAACTTGAAAATCTCCTTCTTCAAAAAAATATATGCATATATTTAATGGAGTAGTGTGAAGGTGCTACCATCGTAAGTATACCGTTACAAATTTCTGTTTCAATTGTCAAGTTTTATGTTAGACCAAAATTATAATAAAAATTTACTGAGCTCTATAATAGTTGCGAAATCTAAAACGAAATGAGAAGAATCTTTGAAAGTGTCAAGATTATGCGAATATCTTTAAAAAAATGAAAAAGAGATTATTTGAATATATACATTGATGGGTCAAATCAAAAACTATAAAATCTTAATCCACATTGAAAAAATAACATAGAATCATTATGTGAATACATGTTAATTATTTAAAATGAACCAAGCAGGTCTAGATACAAAGTTTCACCATTATTTATCTATGGGTCAATTATAATTCTCTAGTGTTGATTTTCCAAATCCAATTATTGTTTTCTTAATCGAAATCTATTGGTATGTATTTTTAAATTTTAATCTTTATATCAATTTAAGAGTTGTGAGTTGTGACCATTGAATATTGATTATGATTATTTAAGCGATGACGTTAACCGAAGTAGTAGACTTAAGGTATCGATCTGGAACCATGGAAATTTAATTAATTTATTAGAAAATTTGGGTTTAACTTAGCATTTCTTTTTTGTTCTTTTTGTATTATTATTGCTTAAATGAAGCAAAATTCAAGTTAGATTTTCTAAAGTTTCATCGGCAAATAAAATTGAGAAAAAATAAAATAAAAAATGTGCATTGTCTTGCATTTTTCAGTTAAAAGGATAAAAATAATTGCAAAAGAAATAGGTAAAACACAAGCCACTAGGGAGAGAAAGGAAACAGACAACCTTCAAAGAGAAAGTAAATATGTTTGATTCTTTTCAACAATGACCTGTATACGTTCAAAGTTTCAAACTTGGTCTTTGTTATTAGTATTCGAAGCATCTAGTGCTATATTAATTATTTTTTCGATCGTCAAATTTGAAAAATTTTATGTTAATTAATTTTAATTTTTAAATCAAGTTTAAAATTTTAAGAATTCAATTTATATAAATAACTTAAAATATTTAACATAAAAATTAAAATATATTAAAAATTTTTGAAATAAAATTAATATAACAATATATCAATATATTCATATTATAATCAATCCCGTATTTGAATTGACGGGTCATGGTAAGATTCAACAACATCTCCAACTTGGATAACTTTTTTTTAACATATGCATTTTTAATAAAAGCAAAAAGTCGAAATATTTTTATAATTTTTTTTATTATTATTCATCCTATGTAAAGCAATATTGTTTTCCTTTAACAGCTTTTGTTCAAGCACATTTCAATGATGGAGTAATATATATTTCAAACAAAATACGTAAGTAGGCTGATGATATCAAACTTTTACAAAAGAGAAGGTATTAATTCGTATTATAATCTGCAATATGCTTATCCTAAAAGCATAAAATACTTACAGAATTTTATGTTGCAGGTTCTGTATTTATATTGTCATCTTAACTTTGGTGTTGTCATCAAAGTATGTATTCTTGGTTTAATTTGATGATTATTGTTTTTGTGTTTTGATGTGGGAATCGATACGAAAAAATCAGCACTCAGATAGAGGCTTACTATTTTGAGCATTGTAATTTTAATAGTTTGATGGAATAATTTTTTTACGAAGTATTTTTAATCATTATTTTGATGATTTGATGAGTTTTCAGACTTTAAAAATATTTCAGATGAAGGTATTAAGTTTTTATAAATATTTTAAATTCTGTTTAATATTGTATTATGGTACCACACTTTTTAAATAATAATTGATGTTGAATGAAAATTTTAAATATCGAATATAAATAAAAAAAAATAAATTCTATTAAAAATTAATATTACCAAATACTTTTTAATTTAATTTTAAATATAGAATATAAAATTTGATACCACATCACAATATTACCCAGAGTTGAAAATACTTATAAAACCTTAAAACCTTTAAAAAATTTTATTATAACTATACAATTATTCAACACTGAAAAATTATTCAAACTAATTATGGTTCTTTTCAATTTAGGGAGAAAATTATTTTTATTTTTATTTTTATTTTAATTGATTGCAATTAAAAATATTATTTACAAATGCTGTAGGTTAGTTTATCTCTTTGTCCATGCCACAAGGTCATTTACGTATTTTTGCATTGCATTTATTTAACAATTTATTTTTATCAAAAAATAAAAATTTGCCGCATTAGCGCCGAGCATTGTGATAATTGCACTCAAAAGTTGACATGTACCGTTAAAATTAGTACGGCATCGAAATATTTAGTTATTAAAAAAAAATTTTGAGGTAAGTGAACATTCCTTCAAAACTTAGGGGTCAGTGGCATTTTCCCCGGTGTTTCACAGTGGCCGGAGCTTTGATTATCATTTGCCGTCAAACAATAACTAAATGATCAATAATTTTATATGATTTTATGGTGATTTAAATGGACGTTAATGATTGACAGTTGGTTGTGGATGGCTCTGATTAGCAGTGTCCAGGACAAAATTTACAAAAAGCTGTTCTAAGTGTATTGTTTTATTCATTTTAATCACAACGCAAAATATAAAATACGTTCAATAGAAGTTGAAAATTTAGATGCAAAACTTAAATTGGAACCTTAAGAACTTGAAATATATATGGCAAAATTTAAAATTTTAATGAACATAAAACCACATTTGATGTACTAATTATAGTCACTTAAGACAACAATGAGATTCCCACGAAATTTGTTCTTATGAATTTCTTACATCTAAATGCACAACAAGGGGACCAATTACCTGGTTTTTTTTATTTGATATGGGGCAATATCAGCAAGTGCTCTCACAAATAATATCTCGGATCAAAAAGTCACCAAAAAAAATTTTCATTTAATAAGCTAACCCAAAAAATCCAATTTTTTTCTCCTATGTACAAAAAAGGAAGAATCAAAAATTGATAAAGGTTGATCCAATAATAGCAAATGAGTGTAGGAAAGGTTATAAATCAGCTGAAATCTTTTCAGGAGTATGCTTGTCTTTTGTAAAGATTTATTAAAAAAATCAGTTAGCAAGAATCAAGAATTCATTTCTTGCTTCTTCGTTCTTGGTGCTGGAGCTGATTAAAATGTGCTGGCACTCATGTATGCTTGATATATTTTTTTTGATGAAAAATAAAAAGGAAGTGGCACTACAATGAAGCATAATTTCCTCTTGAAAAACTTTCTCATTCTCTCAATTTAATTTTCTTTCTTTCTTCTTTGCTTGTTGAAGTCTTTTCTGTTCTGGCTTTCTTTTTACTTCATTTTCTGGGTTGCTGGTAAGTTGCAGAGGAGCTTAAAGCTCAAAATACATATCTAGAGTAGTGTTTCCTTTCTTGCGCAGGTTGTGGGAAATTAACAAGTGGTATCAGAGCTCTTAAGCAAGGAAGGACCATTGAGGAATCAGAAATGGTGACCACAAAGTTTTCGATTGACAAGTCTGCAGGGGAGAATGATTTCTCCATCTGGAAATTGAAAATGAAGGCATTTCTGGAGCATGAAGGCCTGGATGCTGCACTCAAACACGAAGACATGGAGGTTGAAGGAAAAGAGGACACAGAAAAAAAGCTTAAATAAATTCAAAGAAAGGCCAGAAGTGCTTTCATTCTATCCCTTTCTGATAAAGTATTGAGAGAGGTCATTAAGGAGACCACAGCCAAAGGGATATGGCAGAAACTTGATGAAAGATACCAACAGAAGTCTACTGTAAAAAGATTGTACCTCAAGAAGTAATGTATGCACTACATTTGGAAGAAGGGAGCTCGATGGAAGAGCATTTGGATAAGTTTAACAAGCTGTTCATGGACCTGGAGACAGTAGATGTGAAGGTGGATGATAAGGATCAGGCCTTGATAATCTTGACCTCACTTCCGAAGTCCTATGAGCACTTTATTGATACCTTACTCTATGGAAGATCAACACTCACCATGAGTGATGTAAAGAATGCTCTCAGTGCCAAAGAGCTAAATAAAAGGAGCCAAGCAAAAGATGGAAGTGTAGGGGAAGGACTGAATGTTAGGGGAAGATTTGAAAAGAGAAAAGGAAGAGGAAAGAAGGATTTCAGATCTAAGTCTAGGGGCAAGAACCTTAGATGTTTTTACTATAAAAAGGAAGGACATTTCAAGAAGGATTGTCTAGAAAGAAGGCAGCAAAAGGCTGAAAAGAATCAAGTGAAAAGGCAGGAAACAACAATGGTGACAGAAGCCAACTTCTAGGAAGCCTTCTTGCTAATGCCTGCACCAGAAGGGAAATATGAGAAGGAAGAGTGGATCCTGGACTCAGGTTGCACCTTCCACATGTGCCCGAGTAAGTCCTCTTTCTCAATATTAAATCTTGGGGATTTTGAAAAAGTTATGTTAGGTAATAATGTAACTTGTGAGATCAAGGGTATTGAGATAGTGAAGATGAAGCTTAGGGATGAAACACTTATAGATTTACAGGAAGTAAGATTCATTCCTAGTTTGAAGAGAAATTTAATCTCATTAAGGGTATTAGAATTAGTGGGATGCATGTTTAATGCACAAAATGGTTTCTTGAAAGTGAGTAAAGGGGCGCTAGTTGTCATGAAGACAAAAAGAAGAGCTGGTTTGTATGTAATGCATGGAAAGGTGATAATTGGACATGTGAATGCAGGTTCTGGAAATACAGATGATAGCTTGATGCTACGGCATCAAAGATTAGGACATTTGAGTGAGAAAGAGCTATTAGAACTAAGGAAGAATGGTTTTTTAGGGTCAAGGGTAGGAAGTATGTTGAAATTTTGTGAATGTTGTGTGCTAGAAAAGCACCATAGAGCAAAATTTGACTAAGGAAAGCATGTGACAAGTTTAATTCTAGAATATGTGCATGTAGATGTCCGGGGTCCTCGCCAAACTATATCCTTAGGAGGAGCAAAATATTTTTTGTCCTTGATTGATGAACACTCAAGAAAGGTGTGGGTTTATGTTCTTAAACCCAAGGATCAGGTTCTGAAAAAGTTCAAGGAGTTGAAGAGGCTTGTAGAAAACCAGAAGGAGCAGAAAGTGAAGACTCTAAGGACTGACAATGGCTTGGAGTTCTGCAGCAAAGTATTTGACAAATATTGTAGTGACAATAGCATCAGGAGACACAGAACAGTCACTTACACCCCCCAGCAGAATGAAATGGCTGAAAGGATGAACAAAACTTTACTGGAGAAGGTGAGAAGCATGCTCTTATGTACTGGATTGTCAAAGAACTTTTAGGCTGAAGCTATTGTTACTGCTGCTTATTTCAAGAACAAAAGCCCCTCAACAAATCTGGGAATGAAGTCACCAAAGGAGGGATCAACAGGAGCAATTCCTTCACTAAGTAATCTAAAGGTGTTTGAGAGCACAACTTATGTATATGTGAGGCAAAGAAAGCTTGAGGCAAGGACAGTAAAAGGCATTTTCATAAGCTATCTAGAAGAGGTGAAAGGTTGGAAAATATGGTGTCATGATGGTAGGTGTGGGAAATGTATCATTAATAAAGATGTTAAGTTCTTAGAAGAAGGACTTAAGAGGGGTTCAAGAAGCACAGAAGGTGCTGAAAGTCTTGAAAAGCTCAATAATGATAAAACACAGCTAAAGGTGGAGTTCAAACCAGATGAGAATGAGAATCCCGAGCATGACACATAACCAGAAAATGCCAGATAGCAAAGGCATGATGAGAAGCGGTCTAAAATGGACTATAGACTCACAACAGACAAGGAGAAGAGAGTCATAAAACCTCCTCAGAGATTGGGATATGCTGACATGTTGGCCTATGCATTTATGACAGTAGAGGAGTTAGAAAATGATGACCCTTTGACAATAAAGGAAGCCCTAAGTGGACCAGATACAAGGCAATGGTATGAGGCCATGGAAGAAGAGATGGAATCTCTAAGAAAGAATGACACTTAGGAGTTAATTGAAAATCCTGGAAACAGAAAAGTAGTTAAATGTAAATGGATTTTCAAAAGGAAGAAAGAAGAAGGTGGCAAGCTGAGGTATAAAGCAAGGTTGGTGGCCAAGGGATACTCACAAAGAGAAGGAATTGATTATACAGAAGTATTCTCACCTGTGGTAAGGCATGTATCAATTCGGCTGCTATTGTCAGTTGTAGTAACACATGCTATGGAGCTGGAGCAGATGGATGTAAGAACAGCCTTCTTACATAGAACTCTTGAGGAGAAAATTCTGATGAGGCAACCAGAAGGCTTTGCTGACAGAGACTTGGATAAACAGGTGTGCTTGCTGAAGAAATCTTTGTATAGATTGAAGTTATGACACCCATGTTTGTACCTCAAGGGCATATTTGTAACTTTATTATATTTTCCATTCATATCTTTGTATTCATCGTGCATATCGATAATTCATCCGCTTAATTCTGGATATATTTGGCATTAATATTGACTAAAAAAGGTTTTTGTAAATGTATGTTGGGATCCCGCTTGCAATTTTCGATTTCGGAAGGGACTTAAGTGGAAAAGTCCATTTTTGATAGGTTCGATCGACCGAAAGGGGTAGTTTGTTTGATCGAAACTTTGGCTTCAGCTTCATTCGACCGAATGGGAGATTCGTTCTATCG
>JAVXUL010089334.1:0-23094 GCA_035590515.1 Trichilia minutiflora | reverse complement strand
TGTGAATGCCTTACAGGCCTACAGGGGGTATTCGGTGTGATTGAGTGCACCCTGGAGGTCTGTGGCGTCTGTCACAGATGGGCCCCACGGGTTAGGGTGTGACAGTCTAAATTTCAAGATCCGTGAGAAGATGTCTTTATCCGAGAATCAGGGGTATAAAGAAATGATTCAGATGGATCTTTGAGCTGAAAAGTTGGCTGGAGAAAGAAGTCGAGGAGTTAGTTTCAGAAGAGGAAATATTTGAGTATACAGGTGGGCTGTCCATCTAAGAAAAATCGCAGTAGTGGTTCATCAAACGGTGCCTCTACTATGAGCCCCACCAGTATATCATTGCATTCTCCTCAGAGTCAGAGACCCTCGAGATTCAGATCATCAGCTCAGGGACAGACTCAGGGATCAAGACAAGATCAGAGGATAGATAGGTGTTTTCACTGTAGGTGTTATCATGTGGGGACTTATTCTTTGTTGTCAGTATGCTATCAGTGCGGGGAAACGGGACACATAAGGAGATTTTGTCCCAAATTAGGTATAATAAAAATAGGTGGTCAGACAAGTCAGCACTACTCACATCACCAACAGTAGCCACCAGTTGAGCAGGCAGCGACTTCTTCGAGAAGAAGATTAGGAGATGGTAGTTCGTCTGTTGCATCTCGAGGTGCTCAGAGATCTTGAGATAGAGTTCAGACCAGAGTGTTTGCTTTGGACCAAGAACAGGCTCAGGCTAACCCAGATGTGGTAATCGGTACGGTTACTATTTTTGATCAGCCTACATATGCATTGATAGATCCGGGTTCCAATCGATATTTTATCAACACAACTTTAGCATTTCATGCCAATGTTTCACTGTCACCCATAGACTAGGAAATCATTGTGCATACCCTACTAGGTCAGAAGTTGTTGAGGAAGACTGTGTTTAGAGATTGTGCTGTAATAGTGAATGGGGTTGAGCTGGTAGCAGATTTGATTCTTCTAAGGATGGAAGATATAGATGTGATTTTGGGAATGGACTGGTTGTCCAGGTATCGAGCTAGAGTAAACTGCTTTTCTAAGCAGGTTGTTCTCAAAGGACCTGGAGGATCAGAGGTGGTTTTTGAAGGTAAGCAGAATGTGTTATCTAGTAGTATAATTTTTGCTTTAGAAGCCCAGCAGTTCTTGAGGAAAGGGTGTCAAGGATATTTGACATATATTATTGATAATACGATTTCTAAATATTCTATGGAGCAAGTCCCCATGGTGAGGGAGTTTCCAGATGTTTTTTCTGACGAGTTGCCAAGAATACCTATAGTACGAGAGTTTGATTTTAGTATTGACCCGGTTCTAGGCACTACACTGATTTTAATGCCTCCTTATCATATGGCACTAGCTGAGCTTAAGGAATTGAAGGTGCAACTTCAGGATTTGGTGGATAAAGGTTTTGTCAGACCAAACATATCGTCATGGGGTTCCCCGGTGTTATTTGTTTAGAAAAAGGATGGAACCCTACGACTGTGTATTGATTATCGACAGTTGAATCGGGTCACTATCCAGAATAAGTATCCACTGCCCCGAATCGATGACTTGTTCGATAAGTTACAAGGGGCGAGTGTGTTTTTGAAGATTGATTTGAGATCTGGGTACTATCAGTTGCGGATTAAGGATAGTGATGTAGCCAAGACAACTTTTCGGACTCGTTATGGTCATTATGAGTTCCTTGTTTTGCCGTTCAGGCTAACCAATGCCCCAACTGCATTCATGGATCTCATGAATCGGATATTT
Organism: Trichilia minutiflora; assembly: GCA_035590515.1. NCBI lineage: Eukaryota > Viridiplantae > Streptophyta > Magnoliopsida > Sapindales > Meliaceae > Trichilia > Trichilia minutiflora. The sequence continues at coordinate 21,339 of JAVXUL010089334.1, read as the reverse complement.
CATCCATATCTTGATAAGTTTATGATTGTGTTTATCGATGATATCTTGGTTTACTCGAAGACCAAGCGAGAACATGCTCAGCATCTTCGGATTGTTCTTCAGACACTAAGAGAGAGAAGGTTATACACAAAATTCTCGACATGTGAGTTTTAGCTTTGAGAAGTGACATTCTTGGTACATGTAGTCTCAAAAGAAGGAATTTTTGTGGATCCCTGAAAAGTGAAAGCTATAGTATAGTGGGAGAGGCCGAGGACTGTAACAGAAATTAAAAGCTTTCTCGGATTCGCAGGCTACTACAGGAAGTTTGTTGAAGGTTTTTCTTTGATAGCGGCTCCACTAATACGTCTAACAAGAAAAGACATCAAGTTTAAATGGGATGAGAGATGTAATCAGTGTTTTCAAGAGTTGAAGGATTTCCTCACTTCAGCTCCAGTTCTAATACTACCTATCCTTGGTGAAGGATATGTTGTCTTTAGTGATGCCTCCAAACAAGGACTGGGATGCGTGTTAATGCAGAATAGGAAGGTAATTGCCTATGCCTCTAGGCAGCTTAAGAACTATGAGGAGAATTACCCGACCCATGACTTAAAGTTGGCAGCAGTAGTTTTTAAATTGAAGATCTGGAGACATTACTTATATGGAGAGAGGTGTAAGATTTTCACAGATCATCAGAGTTTGAGATATTTGCTCACTCAGAAGGAATTGAACCTGAGGCAGAGAAGATGGCTTGAGTTAATTAAAGATTATGATTTGGTGATTGATTATCACCCAGGTAAAGCCAATATGGTAACAGACACTTTGAGTAGGAAGTCTTCAGTGATAGTGGCCTATGTTCGGGCAGTATACCTCCCATTATTATTAGAATTAAAGAATTTACGAGTGACTTTAGAGTGCGGTCAGGATAGTTCGATGCTAGCCAGTTTTGTTATGAGATCGACTTTACGAGAACTGATTAAAGAAAGACAGATGCAGAATCCAGAATTAATGAAAGTTTGTCAGAACATTATGAATGGTAATGCTGGAGATTTTTATATCTCTTAGGATGGAGTTTTAACCTTAAGAGGTAGGATATATGTGCCCTCAAATGATGAATTAAGAAAAACCATCCTGGAAGAAGCTCACTGTTCAGCTTTTGCAATGTATCCTGGTAGCACGAAAATATACAGAACCATCAAAGAGAATTATTGGTGGTCTGGAATGAAGAGAGAGATTGTAGAATTTATTACCAAGTGTATGACTTGTCAGCAGGTTAAAGCTGAAAATCAGAAGCCAGCAGGAACATTTCAACCACTGCCCATACCAGAATAGAAATGGGAGCACATCACTATGGATTTTGTGATAGGAATGCCGCGTACACAATATGGACATGATGCAATATGGGTGATCATGGCAGGTTGACGAAAACTACTCACTTTCTATCCATTAGAACCAAGTATCCTATTGAAAAGCTAGCAAGATTATATATGGTAGAAATTATAAGGTTACATGGTGTGTCTGTAACAATTGTGTCAGATTGAGATCCCCGTTTTACATCTCGATTTTGGCCTAATCTTCAGAAGGTTGTGGGTACAAGGTTGACCTTCAGTTCTGCATACCACCTTCAGACAGACGGATAATCTGAGAGGACTATCTAGACTCTAGAAGATATGCTGAGATGGTGTGTGTTAGAATTTCAAGGAAACTGGGATCGATATCTGTCGTTAGCTAAATTCACCTACAACAACAGCTATCAATCCAGCATAGGAATGTCTCTATATGAGGCTTTATATCGGAGAAAGTGCAGAACTCCTTTGTGTTGGGATGAAGTGGGTGAAAGAAAACTAGATAATATTGAGTTAATTAAAGCCACCACAGAGAAAGTAAAAATTATTCGAGACAGGTTGAAGACTACTCAAGATAGACAGAAATCATATTCGGATAACAGAAGAAGGGACTTGGAATTCGATGTGGGTGAGCGGGTATTCTTAAAGGTATCACCCTGAAAAGGAGTAATTCGATTTCAAAATTGAGGGAAACTTCACCCAAGATTTATTGGACCTTTCAGAATCATTGAACGGATTGGCCAAGTAGCTTACAAGTTGGAGTTACTGCCAGAGATACAGAGGATACATGATGTCTTCTATGTATCCACGTTGAAGAAATATGTACCTAATCCTTCTCATGTCATTGACATACCACATTTTGACTTGAGGGAAGATTTAAAGTGTGAAGTGCAACCTGTGGCAAAGTTATTTTATGGTAAAGGTTTTGTGGAGGAGCGATGCAGTTGAGGAGATGACATGGGAGCCCGAATTGCAGATGCTACGACATACCCTTATATTTTCCAGTATTAAGGTACGTTGAATTTTGAGGACAAAATTCTTTTAAGGGGGTAGAATTATAATACCCATACTTATACCCCGAGGGTATATCTATCATTTTCTACTTGTCTTGTTCATGTGATTGCATTTATTTTATATCTTGAGTGTGTGTGGGTATAATTTTATACTCATTTGGGAATTCGAATTGATTATAATGAAGTCCAAGAGTGAGATTTTAATTTTTGGCGGGTTTGGTTGATCGAATGGATGATTCGTTCGATCGTAATTTTGAGGACTTTCTGAAAAATTGTGGCTTCAGACTTGTTCGAACAAATAGGGGGATTCGTTCAATCGAATTGGGCTTCGTTCGATTGAAGAAGCCATTCGTTCGATCGCAGTGTTGGTTCATTCAAACGAATGAAGATTCAATCGATCGGTAATTTGGAAGCTCTTAAACTTCTATAGACGTCGAAGGATTCATTCGAACGAAGAAGGGATTCGTTTGATCGAAGGGGGTAATTCGTTCAAATGAACTTTGATTCGCTCGATCGAATCGACGTGAATTGATGATTTTACCCTCTTTTAGAAGCTTCCTCCTTAAGAAAACTTAAGGATAAAATGATAATTTTGCCCTTTTTCCATAAATAGGGGCTGAGGGGCTGGATTGGACAATTTTGCCTCTTTTCTTCCTTCGTTTCTCCCCTCTCACGTTCTCTTTGTTTCTCTCTCTAAACCTTCCTACATTTCATCGAATCGTCAATTTCTCTTCGTAGACGAGTCACACTCTACGTGCTCTACGTATTGGAAGCATCAATTTGGTGGTAGACACTCTGGATTCGAAAAGAGGACCTAGGGTTCTTGGAGGAGAATTGGGGGGTTTTCGATTTCGAGACGAAATCGAAGCAAACCGACCACACCACAAGGTTCATAGCTTCGTTTCTAGCTTGTCTGCATATTCATTTCATCATTTTAAGCAATTTGATTCGTATAGGTTTTTGTATTGATTTTCTTAGATTTATCGCTTATAATTTAGTTTTAATGCATAATGTGGGTTAGGGAGAAATCGTGGAAGTCGTAGGAAGTTAGAAATGTGATTTCCGAGTTTTTGGGTGAACATGAATAATAACTCTGGTTACTGATCCGACGGATACATGGGCCCATAAGTCAAAATTGCGTATATTAATTGAAATGAATTGTTTTAGTCGTAATGTGGGTTCATGTCGATGTTAATTAGGTAAATAAAGGTTTAACGAGGATTTTAGACATTTTCGAACAATGGTTCAAATATTAAAAACCCAGGAATAGCATGCATAACACACATTCAAACCTTCATGTATATTAGAACGTGTATTAATCATACTTTTATATATATGGTTAGGCGACGGTTCGAGATTGAGGTATTCGTGTGAGTCGCCGAAGAACGAGGGGAACTAGGGAGTGTATACCCTCCCTAAGTAGTGAGTGCACTCTTTTTGATTTCATCATTCTATTTAAATCCTGTTTTATACGCATGTGATGAAATGAAATGATAATATAGATGATTTGCTTATTAAAGTTTATTATATGATTTTATATTGATTTCAAAGTGATTTAATTTGTATATACATGATTTTATTTGATGATATTGTTACAGCCTTTGAGCCATGTTTTATATTATAGTTTATGGCCATCGAGCCGATTTTTTTGTGATATGTTGATGATATGGCCGTTGGCCCTGATCGTGATATATACTGTGATTAACTGCCATGTTGGCATGTTTATGCTTTTATTTTGACGATGGCCATCAAAGGCTTGTATTACGTGTATTGGTGATAACAGCCTTGTGAGCCGGTTGTTTACTGTAGCTACAGGGTGGTAGCTTGGGGGAGAGTTCACACGGATGTAGCCGGGTTGGCCTGGGAGAGAGGTCAACTAGGTCAGTGTAGGCTACATAGGTGGACCGTTATGTGATTATAGATGTGTTGTGATGAGGATAGGGTTTGTCCACCTATAAGTTTTGTCGAGTTAGTCACGGATGTCGCCCCGTGACCGCTCGAGACGAACGTCAGTGGTGGGCCTATTTTCTAAAAAATCCACATATTCTATTTCTTGCATTTAAATCTATTTTTATAAATTACATGTTTAATTGCATATCAAACCCATTGACGGTCTCGGGACACCCACGGTTAGGGTAGTCGTCGGGAATGGGAGTTAGCCCAATGATTTTATAATATGACTTGAGGGTTTTATAATAACGAAATGTTCTTTCAATTTTCTATTGGTAAATAGGTGTATATGTTTTTACATAGTTATGTTTTCATTCGTTCACTCATTGAGTATACTCCCTTATACTCCCTCCCTTCACTTTCCATTTTTAGGGCCAACGATAGGATAAGTTTCGGTGGTGGTGATCGCTTCAGGATTGAAGGCTAAGGTATAGCTACTTCGACTCACTCCGGAAGTCCATAATCCACTGGTGTTGTTTTCAGTTTTCCTTTTATTTGTAAAATTTGATAAGTGACACATAGAATTATAATAAATGTTTAAACTTATTTTGGGACAAATTGATCCCCACAGATTTTTATTATGATGAATGTTTTTATTAAATTGTGCACACGGATATAATTGAAGTGTTTGTGGATTTGTTTTATTAATGTGAAGTTTGGGTGTCAAGCTGGTTTGATATTGGAAGTGTTTTGAAATAGGTTTTGTGAATGCCTTACAGGCCTACATGTTGTATTCTGTGGGATTGAGTACACTCTGGAGTTCTGTGGCGGTTGTCACAGGTGCGACCAACGGGTTAGGGTCTGACATAAGCCCTCTTCAATTTGCACCTTTTCCTTTGCTTTCCTATAGTGATCGAATTTTGGAGGAAGAAAAATGTTGTCAACGTTTTGCTTTCTTCTCTTTTTCATAATGGAAAATGACAAATAATAACGATTTATATTTTCCATTTTTTTCAATTAAAATAATTAATATTTATCAAATAAATATTATTATTTTAATATAACTTTATGTGATGTTAATCTAATTAACCCAATGGACCAACTAAAATATGCCATTCTTAATACATGTTTGGACCAATTAAAAAATGACAAATGGAGTAATATTAACCATTAATATTAATTAACAATTATCCCCTTTTTTTTCTTTTAACAATTAAATAAACTTGTTAATTAACTAATTAATTAATAAATAAACTAATTAATGAATTTCCATAAATCCACTAATAGATATTTGGTCCAACTAAAATAAGTCAAGTATATACAAATTTAACCAATTAAAATTTGTCAAGTGTTAATATATTAACCTTTAATATTTTAATATGAATCTATTTCTTTAGCAATTAAAGAAATAAATTAACTAATAAATTAATTAATTTAATAAACTTTTATAATTCTATATTTATGGTACATTTACCATAATGTCCGTTAACCATTTATCACATAAGGGTAAAATGCTAATTTAACTTTAATTTAAATTTCATCATTTTAAATTAAAATCATATTTTAATTTATTTGACAATCATAATTATCGATGTTGGCATGTAATTTACATTAATATATCTAAATATAAATTCTTTACACATTAAAGAATAATAAATATATATAACACTTATATATATTTATCTTGGCCTTTAATATTATCTTTGAAGGTGTTAACCCTCTCTAGATAATATTTAATCTCTCATTCCTAATAAGAAAAGTGTGAGAATTGCAGTGTGATCATGAAGATTTATTGTGACTTAGCTGTGAGCATATACTGAATATTTCGGTACTCATCGACTATGGTTAGCATCTAGCAACACACCATAATCCCTACACCATTATGAAGAAATTCTTCATTAAACCATTCATTGATTATAGTATCATATAAGTTATGTCCTTCCTTTGTCATATCCTAATCGAGCAAGGGTTCATAGAATGTCAACATCTTTATTTCAATTTATATATGAATCATCGATCATTATGTCATTACAATGCTGTGGCCACAAACTTATATTCTAGACATCCATGAATATTCAATTAGGAACTCAGCTTGGACAGACTCAATGAAATTTCTTAATCCAACTTGTCGTACTAATGGATCCCATCTTGATTATCAATCGAATCTCTATATGAATAACGTATAACCAAACCAGCTTTAATGTTCAAGACATGATTAGTCATATACTTATACACCATATGAACTATGTGCATCTATACAAGATCCGATTCAAAAGTCTCAGGTTAAATGACTACATTGCATATTAGTACAATCTGTCGATAAATCATTGACTACATACATACCATGTGATTTATCGATGTTTGATTACGTTCAATAAATAATTCACAAACTATAAATCTATGATAATGTAATTATGATAATACTCATATTATTAGCCTTACATGTATTATCTATAATATATCACGTGGGTCCTACACGTGACAATTGTCATAGACTTCTAATATGTACTTAATAACCTCTGAATACATCTTGAAAATTTGTAATGCTTTTGAAAAACCTGTTTTAAAAATAAATATGTAAACACTTTCAAATAATTCCATCCAAAAGACCTGAACTTCGAAAAGTTTCTCAATCAATCTCAAATACTTTAAAATATACCAATCATTTAATAAATCATTCATCTAGATATCTTAATGTATATTCAAATAAATAGAATAGAAATAAAGTGTTTTACAAATTCTTTTACATTCTATAAAAGATAAATACCGAAATAAAATAAAATAAAGTGATCAAAGATGTCCAGTGGACTCTAACTTCGAGTAGATGAGTCGATTCAGTTGTATACCTGCTACCCTCAAACCTTAGAAGGGTCACCACTATGCGGGCACGCTTTAAAAGTTGGTTTACCCTGAAACTAAAAAGTAAGGGGGATGAGTATATAGGAGTATACTCAGTGAGTGAACTAAAACTACCATACTAAAATAGATAATACTTAAAATAAACATTTATGAGATAAAACATCCTTTTAAAATACAAAACTATGATTTGCAAATCATTTTAAAAATAATTAAATTTAAAATATTTGATGTATAAAGTCGGTAGGCTGGCTCCTCTTTTAGGTGATTACCTGACCCTAGGCAATTCCAAGATGGTCAGTGGATTTTATATAAAGGTGAAAATAATAAACTTGATAAAAATTTATTTTTATTTACTAAAAATAAAACTATGTATAGTTTAGTCAGAAAAATAGGCTCACCACTAACGTTAGCTCAAGTAGCCACGTGATGATATTTGTGACTAACCCGACAAGATATACAGGTGGTCAAATCAAATCTCAACAACTCATTAATATCACACCTTATACCATCCCCCACCTGTGTACCTCTAGTCATCTAGATGGCCTCTCCCCAGGTCATCTTAGGCTACTACCCTATAGCTACAGTAACCTAATCCCGACCCTCATGATCGTTATCAGCAATATGCATATATACATCCATATAATCCACAAAAGTCAAAATAGTCATTAATGATTATAAACAAATCAACTCATCAAAATTTGTACAGAAATACCATTCAACTTATAATTGGCTTTCGATAATTCTTTATACAAAACATATACAAGGTACACAATCAAATCAATCATGCAAGGTATATCTCACTTCAAAATCTTATGCATGCATATATATACACATTTGTTTAAAATGGATGCAATAAACATAAAGATTTAATAATTATAAAATGTTTATAATTATAAATATCAAAAATTTTATTCAAAATAATAAAAACATAAAGAGTTCACTTACAGTCTACTGAGGGTATACACTTCCTAATTCCCCTCGTTTCTCAGTATTTCATGCGGGTTCCTCACTTGCGTATCATTGTCTAAACACATATACATCAAAATCATATCATTACACATTTCTAAATCATAAATGAGATTCGTATGAGTGAACATGCATTTTAAATAGAATTTCTAACTTCTTCTATTATGCGAAATCGACTAAAATCCTTGATACTCATCTGATTATCCATTTTCAATTACTATGACATATTTTAGTTAAATTAATGTATTTTAACTCGATTTTATGATATCAATGAATAGGCTTCTATTTCTCACCAGAATAGTATCCAAAACATTGTTTTGGTTATCCATATTATTTTGAATTTATGTTTTTAACAACCGAATCATTTACCCGACTTCTCTATAACCTAACCAATACGTAATAACCTAAATTCATGTAATAAATCTAGCAAAATCTCCTTGGATGAACAGTCGAATCCATATTCTAAAAATTTGATAAAATGTGAAATGTATGATGCAAATGGGCTAGAAATGTCTCTAATTACCTCATAGTACCATTGACTTGTTTCAATTTTACTTAAAACTCGAAAAAAACCCAATTGCAAGCCTAATTTCTCTTTTACAATTTCTACGCTCTTTTTGCTAAATTTGGCAAGAGGATGGAGAGAAATCAATAGATTATAAAATTTTGGGTGATGGACATGGAGTGCAGAGGAGGGAACGTGAGAGAAAAGAGAGAGGGGGAGAAAATAAGAGAAACGATGGGGAAGAGGGGGTTCAGCCCCCTATTTATAATAAAAGGATGAAATTACTATTTTATCCTAAAAATTATAATGGAGAAGTTTTTGGATAAGGGTGAATTAGTTATTTTGTAAGGTTTTTTGTTAATTCGATCGAACAAATCAAGGGGTTTGTTCGATGAAAATGATGAATTCGATCGAACGAATCGAGTTTCGTTCAAAGAATCCTTCAACACCTCGAAAATCAGGGAACTTCATTTTATTGTTCGAATGATTCCTAGTTCGTTCAAACGAATCAACCAATTCAATTGAACGAATCACTTATTCATTCGAACGAATCTTAGACTATAAATTTTTTAGGGAGTCCTCAAAATTTTAATCAAATGAATCACCCCATTCATTCGATTGAACCAACTAAAATAGCAAATTTTAGTTAAATCCTCCTCCAATTTAATGACTTTGAGGTCCTTGTATTTACTAACTCAAAACACAACCTTAACCAACTTAGATCCTCAAAATAATTATAGATCTATGATGTCCTATCAATTATTTATATGATGGGTAAATTATATGTATAAGAAAAATAAAAAATTATCATATTACCCTTGAGACTTTGACACGTGGCTCACATAATTTCTTTAGGTAGCATTCAGTATGTTTACTATATGATACAGTTGCCTAATCACTATCATGTTTGTAGGGAATGACTTTGATAATTTTATTTAATACTTAAATAAATTTACTTGGATAATTTACATACATTCTTTATTTTAATGTATGAAATAATAAAGAAAGTAGTGAATGTATATAAATTATTGAGGTGTGAATATGAATATGGTTGTTGCGTCATCGGATACTCGTTAGAGAGAGTTGATGGTCAGATCCTCACTTGCAGAGCCTCACCTCCAAAACCTTGCAAGATAATAACACACTAAGAGTAACACTAGGTGTGTTTTCCAGCAAGAAAACTCTGATGCCTAAGTCAGATATGGTGAAGGAAAATATGGTAAATTCCGATGAGTAAATCGAAATGAAATGTGAGAAATGAAGCTCCTTTACCAAGTGTGAAGAAGAAAGAAACCAAGAAAAGAAAGTTTAAAATGGGGGCTAAGAAAAATGCCAAAATCTAGAGACCCGAATCAAGCCAGAATCCAAAATCCAATCCCTCTCTTCACTTGAGAATCCCCCTTTATATAGTATCCTGGTGATGTGACTAGGCATTGGAGAATGGGAATGATAGGACTCTAGTGCCTTTAAACAAAGTGTAGACACCTTCTATTAATGTTTCAACTGATATTTTTGTAAATCTCAGGTTTACTATTATCATATTGTCTGAAAATAGACGGAGGATGGGACAAGCAGCTCCTAGGACAAGACATTTACTCCCATCATAGGGCCTGCTATGTCAGTGATCATTTCCATTTTTGATAGCATAGGCGCGCGACTAGGGGTTCTCTGGTTGGGGCCACAAGCATGCTGGTGAAGGGGAGACATTTTTCTGAGAGGCTAATGTAGTTATAAGGTTGATCCTGCACTTTCTGTGGGATGGATGGGTCTATCCTAGGATAACACGTACTTTCTGATAATTTTGACTGCTAATTACCTGATCGCTGAATATCTGGGGACTGCAACGCATCTCTAAGTCCTAAAAATATAGCACCTAAGGGTCGTCGAATACCCTCTAGGGGGGTGTGCATTCGCCTGAGAGGTCAACTCTTTGGGATTAGAGGTGGGATTCTCTTGGGTGAGTGACTCTCAAGGACCTGAGATTAAATTCTCTTAGGAGGGAGGCTCTCCAATACCTAAGGCTAAATTCCCCTAGTAGGGTGACTCCCTAGGATTGAAGCTAGATTCCCCTGCGGGGTTGAAACACCTGGGACGAAGGGTGCCACATTTCTTCCTGATGAGATTGGGTCACTCACATGTTTTTTCCCAAACATCTAGTTCCCCAATTTTTGGTGTAAGACTTACAAAGCCTCTGGCTTCTATAGGGGGGAGACTTCACAAAACTTAAGATGAACTTTCAACTGACAAAACCGTTCACTGTCTGGTGACGTATCTTTTCTCAAGATCTTTAATTCTCCCTCATTAAATATTATATGTCAAGGGTTGTGACACATGGCTATCCCTAAGCTTACGGTGCTTCGTACTTTGAAAAGATTTAAATACTTGACTATGAATGAACCACGTGTTAGAACCCAGATGGTGGGTACTCAATCGTTTCTTGAGCCGAGAAAGCGTTGAAGGGGCTTGAACACGTGGCCGTTCTCTGTCCGCTTAGGTCGATGGTGAAGATCGATCCTTCTTCACTATAAATACCCCCTTTCTTAGCTGTCATTTTCACTTTTTTACCTTCTGCGTAAGCTCTAACTCTGGTGCTCTCTCACTCCCTTTTTGCTTCTGCTTCTCGTTGATCTTAGTTCGATTTTTGCTTCTGCTTCATTGTCCTCTGTTCCTCTTTTTATATGTTTGTAGGTGCTTACGCTCGAGTTCTTCTTTATGTGTTATTGGTAGATTCATCATCTTAGCTTGAAAAGGTAAAGGGTTTGGGATCCTTTTTAATTTATAGAAGTTGTTAGACCTTTACGCATCTCTAAGTTTTCCCATGGTCAGGAAAATGAAAGATAAAAAAAAACTCTCTAATGCCACCGTCAGTGGTCTGTAAGATGCAGGGGATCCTATTAGGATCTAAAAGTCAGGTGAAGATGGATGGAATGCTTCTGAGTAGGCTCGGGTTAGGGGGCCCAATAAAATGGATTGGTTTGTCTTAAAAGTGAATGAGACGGACCTATTGGCCTATAGGTAGGCCTTCGGTATTCTAGATAGGGTGCAGCTGAGGGTACCGTTTGAAAATGAGGTTCTAAATGACCTAGAGTCAGGAAATGAAGTTTACTGAGGAGCACTTGCTACTGGGGGCCCGTTTTCCCCTGTAGAGTTACTTTATTAGGCTCTTTGAAGCCTTCAGGATCCCTCCCTACCAGCTTACTCTGAACAGCTGGCGGATCCTGAGTGGGTTGTACGTGTTGAGTTTTCTCAAGAAAAGTCCCGCCTTAAGTCCTGACAAGGTATTACATTTGTATTCCCTCAGGAGCAATATCAGCCAGTACCTTAGGTGATACTTTCTCCAAGTACGTTGCGGTTTCTGTTCCAGAGTGAAAGCACTCATTTCTATAATAAGAGCTGGAAAGATCGTTGGTTTATCATCAGTGAAGATTATGCCGAGCCTTCTCCCTACCTCTTTCCTCATACTTTCCAAGAGTCTGGTAAGTATGCGATAAATACCTTTGCTTTTTACTGAAAATAGGGCTATACTGACAGGCTCTTTATTCGCAGTTGCCAGGAGAGACCAAGCAGATGTCCTGGTGGGTGTCATAAATAAACTCCTAGAGCTTTCTATTATGGATGTGAAGCAACTATTGAGTGTAAACAGTCTGATAGCCATAGGGTTGACATCTAAGGCAGTGTCTAGAAATAAGCTCTCTAAGTTGAGGGCTTAGATGAATAAGGGTATCTCCTTACTTAAACTGCTCTTTATAACTGTCTTTTTCCCTTTTAGTTAGAAAGCTAACCATGTCTTCTTTAGTGTAGAGGCGGGGAACGAAGGAACACTAATGGGCCACTGGAGTAGGTCCAATAATATTATGAGGAGCATGCTTACCAAGGGGGCCTTGAAAACTGCTAAGGCTACTGATCTGAAGATAAAGGCCTCAGGTTATAAAGAGAAAGGGCCGACAAAAAGGGACCCTAAGAGGACTCCTGAAAAGGAGGGAGGAAAGAAGACCATCCACCTCAAAGAGAAAGTCATCTTCTTTAAGGAGCCAAGGGAGGAGCCAGAGAAGCGTCATCAAAAAGTTGACCCGACCCTGGCTAAAGATAAGGGGAAAAGGTCCATTGATGAAAGCCTGACTGAGGTGAGGAAGAAGCAGAAAGTAGACCTTTTGCCTTGTCCAATTGACAGTCAGTCGAAGAGGGTCCAGATCGTGTAGAGGGCACAACAGTCCCCCAGGTCCTAGGATAAAACTCACAAGAGGCCTCAGATCAGGGCTAAAAATAGCAAACCAACCCAAATGGGGTTTCGAGTGGCAAACCATCAAGCTTTGGGACTGGATAAGGGTGAGAAGAGCCGCCCTTTTTGTGATAGAGGACCCATTCCCGGCTACCAAGAAAAGCGTCGGGGATATGGATAGAATTTTTGTAGAGGATCTCCCTAAGAATAAAAGGGAGAATTTTGGGTACCTCCTTCTCTTGAAGAATTTTTTCTGGAAAGTAATCTTGCCCAAGAGAGGCGAGGATATGGTGGGCATAAATCCTTTTCTCCCTTGAGTCTGGGTAGTTTTTCTTTCTTTTGGAGATACTGGCCACCCTTGTGCCTTTTCTTGATCCAGAATACCTATATACTGGACCTTTTCTTTGATGACTTTAGGAATATCCTCGCTGTCAGAAAGCAGGCATTCGATACCGTGAAAAGTTGTAGAAGAGGGCCTAGGATATGATCACGACCATCCAGGAGAAGGCTATCAAGGAGAGAAAGAAGCTGACAGCCAAGATTTTGGCCCTGAAGAAGGAGAGGGCTCAATGGCTCAATGAGAAAAAAAATATAAAGGGGAAGCTGTCGGTCGTTGAGACCTAGTTTCAAGCCCTGAAGGCTGAGAGCGACCTCATTGATCAGTTTAGGTGAAGGGTCACTGGTTAGTTTAATAAGTTGAATGAGCTATACTAGACCCTGAAAGAGGAGGATGATCACCTGAAGGAGTAGTATTCAATAGTCCTGTCAGAGTTGGTGAGGTCAAATGACAAGATGAACTTTCTGACAGAGGAGCTTTGGGTACTAGGGGAGTGTACAAAAATTTACAGCAGTCCTCTGAGGAGCAAAGAAAAAAGTTAGAGGAGATGCCAGCTCAACTCGTCGATCGATATGACGAGGGAGTTCACAAAGACATAGACCTGACAAGCCATCTTTTCCTCCAGGAGTACCCGGACTTAGATCTGCATTAGTTAGTCGACCAACTGGGCCACGATGTCCCAAGAACTTCTAGAACCTGTCCTTCAGATGATGTCTATTCGGTCTAGGCAAGCGATATGGTTGCCAAGAAAAAAAGACTGAGAAATGAAGATCGCTCTACCAATATAACGGAAGATCTTTCTAAGGTAGCCACCAGGGGTAATGAACTACTGGCCCCCTAAGATCCGTAAGCAAGCCAGGAAGACACTCCTTCTCCTTCCCGAGCCGCACATAATGAAGGGGCCCCTCCAGTAAGAGAGAGGGAAAAAAATCCTCCTGCCCCCCAAGTGCACAATGAAGAAGCCCTTCTTGCCCCCGAGTTGAAGATGTACTGATGCAGATATCAAATTGATGGTGAATAGAGCTTCCCACTGAGTACTTTAGGACTTAGAATATTTTTGTAAACATTTCTTTGGCATCTTGCTCCTTAGGATTGATTCTTTTGTATGTACAAGATACTTAAACATATACATGTACTCTTCCATTTCTTTATAAATGGAAAGAAAATTTGCCAATTTCTGTGTGTCTCTCAGGCCAATTTTTCTTCCTTAATTGATTTCTAAAGAAGGTTTTATCATAGCTTGAACATAAATCAGTTAAGTAAGCATAGTTACTGACCATGCATCGAGGGTGGTCATAAACGTCTCGGGTTTAGTAATACATTTGGGGAGCTTCGAAACTTGACTCCACCCGAGACCCTAAGAGCAATCTCAACTAGGTTTAATAGTTTTCAGGATATCTTTATTTGGAAAGCTTTGGAGCTTGACTCTATTCGAAACCCTAAGAGCAACCTCAACTAGGGCCAGTGATCTTCAGGTGTGTTCATTTAGAGAGTTTTAGAGTTTGACTCCACCTGAGACCCTAGGAGCAATCTCAACTATGGTCAAGGGTTTTCAGGGGCTTAAAGCCATTGTGAACATTAGGAGATAACCTAACCCGATCAAGGTTTACCACGCCTTAATCATAAATCAGATCTTAGACTCTTAGGATGCCTGCTTTAGACTAAGGATTTATAGAACCTGGGATGGATAGGATTTTTAATTCGACTAGTGTTAAGAGATTTTAGAGTCCGCGACCAACTTTAACACTAGGAGGGGACCTAGCACTACGAGGGTTTACCTCGCCTTAATCAGAAATCAGGCCTTAGACTCTTAGGATGCTTGACTTAAACTAAGGATTTATGAAACTTGGGATGGATAGGCTTTTCAATTCAGAGGGGCCCAAACACTATCGGGGTTTACCTCATCTTAATCACAAATCAAGTCTTAGACTCTCAAGATGCCTGACTTGGACTAAGTATTTATGAAACTTGAGATGGACATGATTTTCAATTCAGAGGAGACCTGACACTACCAGGGTTTACCACGTCTTAATCATAAATTAAGTCTTAGACTCTCAAGATGCCTGCCTTGGACTAAGGATTTATAGAACCTGGGATGGATAGGCTTTTTAATTCGGAGGGGACCTGACACTATCAGGGTTTACCTCACCTTAATCACAAATCAGATCTTAAACTTTCGGGATGCCTGACATGGACTAAAGATTTATGGAACTTGGGACATACATGATTTTTAATTCGACTAGTTAAGAGATTTTAGGTCCCGCGATCAACTTTAACACTAGGAGGAGAATATTAAGGCAACAAAGACTTTAGGAGATGTTAAGAAGGACTCGAACATTCTGTTTTATTCACACAAGAGAAAACACAAATGACTGTTACAAGTGGGCCAACTTGAGAAGAGGCTCTCTCAGGGGTAATACTTTTTCTGCATCCCCGATTTCCACACATTATTCAGAATATTGCTATTGAGTCGGGCTAGCTTATACATTTTGGGTTTGACTGCCCAAACCACTTAGTGAGAGCTTTCCCAGTTAGTGCTCAAGAAACCCTCAGAGGCTACCCAGAATCCTCTTAAAATGACCATAATACGGTTTGGTTTTTGGTTATCTTCATCTTTTCGATGTTGACTGGATCGCGACGGTATATACGGTAAACATAGTTAGTGAGGTAGTTGTTTTTAACTAGTACCCTGATCTGATTTCATAGATCCTCACGTTGATTAATTATGTGACTGCCTTCACAGAATCAGCCCTTATCTTTCTTGGGCACTTTTACCTTCATGCTTTGAGGGTGTGGTGCAAAGAGTCCCTCATTCATGGTATACTTATAAATATCTAACAGTGGGACTTTTAGGTGTGTGGATTCTTGGACAACTATCTGTTCTATTCTCCCGAGAAGATTCCTTACTGGAAGGAGTTTTGAGGTCTTTTATCCTTGTATGAATTGGGGAAATAATTTTCTTGATTTCTAACAGTTTTGTCTGCATTCCTCCTATCGTACCCAGGGTTCAAGTGGCGATTTCTCTTATCTTTTTGTCGATCATCCTGTGGGGGCTTTCTCCTACCTGGATCGCTCGAGGTTCTTCCAATATCTTTATAGGGCCCTGGCTCATGATCATCAGAGTGCTCAAGTTTTGGCTGATGGGCACCATCCCTTTAAACTCATTTTTGAAGATGGTTGTTAGTTAATTGAAGCTGCGAATGTTGGCAGGTGGCAGGCTCTTATACCAATGTTTAGCTGGTCTTTCTAGAGTCAGGGGAAAGGGTCGATATATTTGTAGTTTTGTGAAGTCCTGAATCAACATTATCTCTCTAAACGTGTCTATGTGTAAGGAGGGATTAGTCTTTCCAAAGAAGGCAGTAGGCAGTTAGTTGAGGCATCTTAAATTTTTTGGGAAGGCGTAATGCTAAAATTTTCTTTGAAAGGGGGGATGTGAAGGCAGAGGCAGGGGTTTTTCAGTCCCTGGGCTCTCTTCCTGAGTAGGAATACTCTACGCTTTCATTTTCTGCAATATTTTCCTTACGCATTCCTCCATTTTCTTTCTATCGATGGCTACTATGGCTTCCTTTTCTCGTGCATATTTCTCATTGAGGTAAAATCTCATGTCAATGGGGGCCAAGCTGGGCCCCACACTCATTTTACTTGTCTCTCTGTGATGTCTTTCAGTGTTATTTCTCCTCTGTTCCCATCTTTCATAATTTTTGAAGGGAGTGTTGACCTCCTGAGGCACTCAGGGTTCATCCACCAACCGCTCTGTTGCTTTAGCTTTTTCCT
The DNA here is from genome assembly GCA_035590515.1 of Trichilia minutiflora. Classification (NCBI taxonomy): domain Eukaryota; kingdom Viridiplantae; phylum Streptophyta; class Magnoliopsida; order Sapindales; family Meliaceae; genus Trichilia; species Trichilia minutiflora. The sequence goes on along the minus strand of JAVXUL010089334.1, from coordinate 4,454 downwards.
TTTATAAGGCTGTCAGCTTGGGTTTGGATAGTAACCATACATTTCCCTGGGCCTCCGAGTTCTCTTCGTACGACTACTTCGGGGAGTCTGGCTTTCCTACACCTTAGGAGGAAATGTCATTCTTTCCTCTCCTAGAGCGATTGGTTTTCTGGTCAACTGTCGTCTGATCTTCAGGAGCTCCCTGTCTAATGTCTTTGCTCTGCTGGCCAGGAGCCAATTGGCTTGTTGACTCCTATACTAGGGTTTTCCTACGTGAATAGGTCTCTCCCTCCTCTTCGAGCGATACTTTCACTAGGGCTGAAACCTTCGTTTTCTTGTATTCGTTCTCCCATCTGACTTTGTCAAAGCTTCAAGACCACCTTTTCTCTTTACTTCCCTCACCAAGTGATACTTAAATGGCTTCTTGTTAGGTTCCCACTAACGACGTCATCTGTTGAGGTGTGAATATGAATATGGCTATTGGATCATTGCTTCCTCGTCAGAGAGCATTAATGGCCGGATCCTCACTTGCAAAGCCTCACCTCTAAACCCCTGCAAATTAATAACATATTATAAGTAACGTCGGGTGTGTTTCCTGACAGAAAAATTTCGATGCCTAAGTCAGATATGGTAAAAGAAAATATAATAAATTTCGATGAGTAAATCGGAATGAAATGTGAGAAATGAAGTTCCTTTATCAAGTGTAAAGAAGAAAGAAATCGAAAGAAGAAAGTTTAAAATAGAGGCTAAGAAGAATGCCAAAATCCAGAGACCCAAATCAAGTTAGAATCCAGAATCCAATTTCTCTGTTCACTGGAGAATTCTCCTTTATATAGTACCCTGGTGATGTGACTAGACATTGAAGAATAAGAATGATGTGACTCTAGTGCCTTTGTACAAAGTGTAGCCGTCTTTCATTAATGTTTTAGCTGACATTTTTATAAATCCTAGGTCTGTTACTATCACATTGTCTGAAAATAGATGGAGGATAAGATAGGTAGCTCCTAGGACAAGGCATCTACTCCCATCGTAGGGCCTACTGTGTCAGTGATCATTCCAATTTTTGACAACGTGGACAAGTAACTAGGGGTTCTCTGGCTGGAGTGGCATACATGCTAATGAAGGGGAGACATTTTTCTGGGAGGCTGCTGTTGTAGTTATAAGGTTGATCCTGCACATTTTGTGGGATGGATGGGTCCATCCTGAAATGACACGTACTTTCTGAGGACTTCAACTACTACCTGTTTGACCGTTGAATATCTGGGGACTATCGCGCATCTCTGAGTCTTGAAAATATACCACCTGAGGGTCATCGGATGCCTTCTGGGTGTGTGTGAATTCACCTGAGAGGTCGACTCCCTGGGACCAGAGGCGGGATTCTCCTGGGAGGGTGACTTTCAAAGACCTGAGATCGGATTCTCTTGGGAGGGGGGCTCCCCAGTACCTAAGGCAGAATTCCTCTGGTAGGGTGATTCCCTGGGATTGAAGCTGGATTCATCTAAGGGGTTAAAACACCTAAGACGGAGGGTACCACGTTTCTTCCTGACGAGATTTCACGTATCACTAGCATATTTTTTCCCAAACATAAATAATGAACAAATTCTTTCATTAATAATAATAAGATTTATACAAGATCATAGGCCCTGAAACTGACAACATGAATGGTTTTTAGGACATACATTAACAATAATAATTGAATTTTTATTAAAATGAAGTTTCTGTTGGCTTGTATGAAAAAAATTCTTTTTAGTAGCCTTACAAGTTCTTGATGTACATTCGGTGGTTTGAACGTAAGCTAAGGGCTTGTGGCGGTTGTTATGTTGACCTACGTTTAGGCCGTGATAGCATTCATCTATGAAAGTAACAAAATAACGAGCCTTTAAAATGGATGGAACCCTTGCAGCCCCTAGATATTAGAATGTATAACAACAAAAGGTTCTAAGCATTTATTCAAACATGATAAATAAAAGATTCCATAGTTTTTTACCAGTCACATATATTACATCTAAAATCTGAAATTAGAAAACAAATTTGATTGAAGTTTCTTAAGGTAACCAAAAGAAATGTGTCTTAGTTGGCTATGCCATAACCATATAGCTGCTTGAGTCTTCTCAACCCGAATTGTTTGAAATGTATGGTCGAATTTCTGTTCTCCATCTTCAGTTAATTCCAAATAAAAGAGCTTGTGCCATATAACACCATAACCAAGATTCTTCTGTGTGAGAATGTCTTGAAAAACACAAAATAAAGGCAAAAAGTTACATTTCAATTGAGGAGTGAGGTGATTTAATTGACCAATTGGAGATTATACTCAAGTGTGAGAACAACCATGACAATATCAAGTTTCAAGGTATTGGCTGATACAACAAATCACTCCCTTGTGATAGGGGAGGTACTTCCATTTATGGTAGAGATAACATAATGAGAGGATGGGTAAACAGTTTGTAATTTATTAAGATCTCTAGTCATACGATCAGATGCCCGTCCCAGTGTCAATAATCCAAGCACTATTCTTAGCAGTGATAGAAAATACATCCACCTTACCAAAAACACCAAATTGAGTTACATTGGCAGTTAGTTGTGGTTTTTCCTCCTAGGTTCATTGATTGCGCCTTTGCGTGGCCACTACTACTTTGTCAGTGATAAAATTGTTAGTTTTTCCTCGATGTTAGATTATTCTATCCCTTGTTTTGGTAAACCACCATGGCTAAGCTTTTAGGGAATGGTTGAGAACTTCCCATAATCTGTCTCTATTGAGCTTCTCTTCTTACATCTGCATAAGTACTTTCCAAATCTAGCTTTGGATCTTTTCATAGAATCTTGTCATAAACTTGATCGAATTCTACATCAAGTCCACTTAGGAATATATGGACTTGTAGCCTTGCTGTCATGGAATGCATTTGTATAATTCCATCAATTGCTTCCTCTTACGTGACTATTTGATGATTGATTTCCTGAAAAATTGCAACCAATTTGTTATAGTAGGTAAACAAAGGTCGACTACTCTGTGTGGTGGTGAAAGTTTTTTGATTCAATTCAAACAAACGGGTCCTATCCAATCCAACTTAGAAGGTTTTTGCAACAGCTTCCCATATCTCCTTAGTTATGGCCATTCGGATAACCACAGCGTCAGATGAGGGCTCATTAAATCAATGAGCCAACTCTTAATTATATGGTTATTGGTAATCCGTGCCGCATATCGTTGGGTGCTGATATTACTATTGGGTGCTGATATTACTATTTTGCCTGTAGGATATCCAGCTTTGTTTCTCACTCCAATTTGCATTTCCATCAATTGTGACCATAATAGAAAATTCGTTTCATTAAGGACAATACCAGTGGAAAAAGCTGAATTATCTTACTAGACTATGATTGATAATAGTAGGTTATACGATGTAGTTGGAATGATAGGATTAGGATTAGGATTCATGGGTGTGGCTGGAGTGGCTATGGGGTTCAAGCCTTCCATTCAGAGTCAAAATAAAAAATAAGTTTTGGTACAGGTTTCGATTCACCTCTGGATTAGACTTGCTCTAATACCATGATGAATTTCAAGGGTCTTTGGTGAGAAATATTTAAATCTTTATTCTTCTTATCATGAGGTAAATATATACATATATATAAATTAAAAATGCTTATAATCTATTCTGGGCAATACAGACATCCAAGGTAACAAATTATTCTTGATAATTGTGGATTCCTATAATTATGGTTTACTGCAATCTTAGGATTTCGGATTTGACAGAATCCCTTATGCCAACACTTATATAATCATGCCAATAGATATCATTAAAATATATTTTTTTTAAAAATAATTTATCAAATATAATTTAGCAATAAATTGTAAAAGAATTAACTTCTTTAATAATTTATTACAATCCCAAACAAGCACGAAAACCCTTAGCCTATATTAAATTGTCGAATAAGTGAAATATTTGACAATTTAATACAATCTCAAACACGTACTAAAACCCCAGGGCCCTTCAATAAGCATTAAATCAGTTTTAACGAGAAAGAAGCATGCACTAATACATTCAGAGCAAAGTACAAAAATAGGAAAAATGACATTTGCCCCACTCTAGTTTCTTGAAAAATCAATGACCTCTATGTCATAATCTTTCCAACAACAATCCCTTTATTATTTTTTAAAATAACAAATACTTCCTTCACTAAAAATAAAGATATATATTTTTATCATATAAATCTTTAACTTTTATAATATGAATTATTAAACCAAAATAATTAAATTTAAAAAAATATATTTTAAATTTAATTTATAATTTTAATACTTTATTTATAACATTTTCTATTAAAACAACTTATAAATTAATCTTCAAAAATTATATTTAATAAATTTATAAATATTTTATTTTATTTTTAAAATTAAATAAAAATAAATTAAATATTTTATTTAAATTATTGAAAGATTATAATACTTTATACTATAAAAAAATTTAATTTATAATTTTATATTC
>JAVXUL010089326.1:0-23100 GCA_035590515.1 Trichilia minutiflora | reverse complement strand
TAATTAATTATTTTTTAGATTTGGATATTTATTTATTTTGTATGGTTATTCATATTTTTTAAGTTAATTTGGTAATTTTTAAAATTTTTTGGATTAAAATATAAAAATTTATTTAAAAAATAAGGATTAAATTGTTAGAATTATAAAGTTTTTATTTTTATTTTAAATTTTTAAAAAATAAAATCGATACCCGGTTTAAACCGGGTATCGATTTAGTTTAAATAAGAAACCGATTTTTAAATTGAATCAAATCTTAATCAAAAAATCTATATTCGATTTTAATAGGACTGGATATCAATTCGATAAAAAAAATTGATATCTGATCCAAACTTAGCCCTAATGAGAAGTGTTTAAAACAATTTATTTTTAATTGATTAAATTAGATACCGATTTGGTTTAAATAAGGAACCGATTTTTAAACTGAATCAAATCTTAATCAAAAAATCTATATCTAAGTTTAACAGGATTTGATACTGATTCCATAAAAAAAAATCGATAACTAATCTGAACTTAGTCCTCATGAAAAGTGTTTAAAACAATCTACTTTTAATTGATTACTATAGAAATTATTCTATTTCACAACGCTACTAAATTAAAAGCAACAGCACCTCCTTCATCCAAACATATGATACGTGCTTGCAAACACTTGATTTCAAAAAATTACACAAATATTTACAGATCAAGCGGCACGTTGCTACTTTCTGCATGAAGGGGTTATTATACTCTTCATTTGTCAACTGACCAGAATCGTAGTCAGCAGTAGTTTTTCTGGGTGTGCATTCCCCTGTTGCTAGTGCTTTGTTATTTCAGCTGAATTTGCAGGCTCATTGTTTGCGGTATTTATTGAATTAATGGGGTTTCTTTCTTTTTCATATGTTCAACAGTGACATTTTGTATGTACATTTCATCACGATTTTGAGAGGGTTTGACATTTTGATTAATTTGAAATCTGTGCCTTCTATGCTTGTTTTCTTAATTAAATGAGATTCATGTTTAATAATCCTTGTCAAAAATTTTAAGCTAAAAAATTCTTATATTTAAGAAATAGCTCTTTTTGGGCTCGGAAGAAATGACCAATCAAACAGCAAGAAAATCTCGTAGACCACAAAACGACGACCACCACTTAAACGAGCTCATCAGGCAACTCTCATATATAGTGCACCCCGTAAATAATTTCTTACATATAAAAAATAACAATCAATTACTTCTAGAACAAAATTGGACAAATATTATCATTTAAATACTAATCATTCTTCTCACACTCTACAGCAAAATGGTCCAAAAAGAGAAACAGTAGCAGTTCCTACAACTAGAAACCAGCTACCTTTGATCCACTCTGCCATTGGAAAGTAAGTAGTTCAGTGTGGGAGACCTTCGGCTTCCAAAGTCTCTTCCTTTTCCAAATTCTATTCAGTACACTTAGACCGATACTGATCCATTCAATTCATTCGAGGTTGAACATGAAGGAAATCTCGGCTCCAATTGCCTTCTAAAAATTGGCTTCTAAAAAGGTGACGAAGAGAGTCCCTAAAGAACCTGCAAAATAGAACTTGTAATTGATGTTCTTGTCCAAATGAACAAAGTAGAAAAGTTCTATATATAATATTCAATATAATCGGGCTCTTCCAAAAGAACTTTCAATAGAAAATGGAGCTGCACAGTTTGTTCTTTGATAAAGGAATTTTGAAACAAAGAATAAAAAGATATACCACCACTAGGACTTGCTTTATAGGATATTTTATATATGTCATCCTGTCATAATTAATGGCACGGAACTCATCTGTGAATCTTTTTGAATCAAACTTTCAGAAAATTGGCTTACAATTGATGAAGCATTTGAGAATACATAGATGAATAAAGAAATAATATGACCAAGAAAGAACTGAATAGCATACCAGCAAGGAGGTCAACTTCTACTGGTTCTATTGGCCAACATTAATCTAACTTGCATCAGCAGTGGAGGATGACCTCTTTTTTCTCTTGTGTTTCAGCTTCACTGCATCCTTCAAAGTTTTCTCTCCACCCTTCTGTAGTCCAGTTCCAGATACATCCGTGGCAGCATATGCTGGATTGATATCTTCTTCTTCTGGCTTTGGTTCATTGGGTTTTCTTTCAGGTATTGCGTCATGTTGTTTCTTCTTGGGTGTTGATGTTCCTGCAAGTTTTAGGCTTCATACATTATTCCCTTGGAGAATCTACTGTGGCCAAAAACACACGCAGTACTGTGTAAACACTGTTCGCTACCATCACTCTTCTCAAATTTTGCCACCCAATTAGCCAATGATAGATAAAGCTTAATTCAATGAACAAAAGTTTTTATAAAAGAAAAAAAAAAAGCAGCAAGATGCCTATGCAAATTCTTCTGCTTTAGAAAGTAATTATAAAAAGTACCACGCAGAGCTAGAGAAGCTTTCAGGCAATCTGAATCAACACCCTGTGAGTAAGGATCCCTGAGAGGAGAGGGTAAAAATTCTAAGTTAAAAAAAGTTAAAATTAGTAATAAATAGTAGCAAAACCATTAAGATAATGAGTTTCCTCTCAAAAATATTCGAATTATACTATAAAACAACACGAAACAAAAGAAAGCACATGCAAATTCAAAAAATCATGTTAAGAGAAAGATTGTTCAATAATCGTTATACTAGCACCTTCCAAAAATGTTCATTTATTGCAATAAGCTAAGCAAAGAGTTGCTGATGTGAAAAAGATGAATAATTACAAAACCAAAGTCCAGCTTCCAGCAGGGTTCCAGGAAGGTTTTCCCAAGTACATATAAAGGAGCATCTTCACATTCCATTAGCTAAATACTGATGTGTAAAATAACATTTACAAACCAAATTTATTTTGTTTTTGAAGCATTTAAAATTCATTTCGCACTTAGAACGAAAAAAAAAACACATACCACCTTTTAGGGCTCCCTACAAAATTTGTAGCACTGCCATCTCTCCTGCTACTTCTGCCTAGCTCAGATAATTTGGATTCACCTTCACTATAATTACTTTGACTGGTACCTTCCATAGATGCTAGCCTGGAACTCTTCATATTGTTACTTGACAATTCACTGGCATCCTCTTGGCCAGCCAGTTCATTTTGTTTTTCTTTCTTAGCAGCACTACTATCCAAAGTAGTGGAAGTGGGGTGATGCTTGATCTTGCGTAGTGCTCTTTCTGCGTCATACATTTCAACCTAAATATACCATAGAAAATTCCAGGGAGTGATAAAACCAGAAGAAGAGAATAAACAGAGGCAAGATAAAATAATACTATTTGTAGGATTCAATAGTGAAGTAGTAGAGATAATAATATATTGGACTAACTCAAAGATTAATTTATAAAACATAAAACATAGTTGATATCAACTACAGATAATGACACCAAAGACTTTCCTTTATAACTTTAACAGATCACATTGTATGCATAAACTAGAATGGTTAAAAAGAATAAAAACTTCACTTTCAAAGGACTATTTTGAACAGCAGAAACTCACAGCATCTTTTATCTTCTTTGTCATATCTATAGCCATCCTGGAAGCAAGCCGCAAACATTGCATAATAACACTCTGGAGGACACCCTCCCCTCCAGGTTTTTGAATAGCACAAACATCACCATGGGCATTAAGCGTAGCAGTCATTCGTCCCATCATAACAGCTTCTTCATGGTGAGTTGGATCTATCACCTACATGGCATTTTATCACATTGAAAGGAGAATCTCATTAATGACCTTTAGCAGTGCATGAATATGAATAGTTTGATGAATACAAAAAGCCTTTACAGGATTAAGTTTGCCTACCATCATGCTCTCACTACTGAAAAATCCAAAAGTGACTGCTATAGGAAGATGATGTACTATCAAGGGCAGTGGTTCTCTCTCCTGTCAAAAAGCAACACCCATAAACAAGTGCATAATAATATACAATGAAACAGCTGTTAAAGCCAGGAGAAACATAGTAGCATACATGGAGGATATGAAAGAATTAATCCTTTAATGCTTTTAAATTTATAGATCACTACATTACAGGTGCAGATCAATCATGAATATATAACATTTTATGGATGGACCAAAATACCATGCTCCCAACAATACCCAGGAAAAAAGAAGAAAGAGCTGACTTTTGGAAAGGATGAAGAGCACGGGAAAGTAATCTGGTCTCTTTGCTCCTTTTTTATATAGTTTGTTCTACTTACATTGAAAAATCCATCCTTCACTAGAACATAACATTCTTGTCCGTTTAAAGTATTGCTCCTCATTATTTTCAAAAAAACAAAAATTCAAATTCCTCAGACATTCAACTCTCAATCAGGAGCTCTGGCATCTAGAAAGTAAAAATATTAGCTGTAGAAGGATCAATACAGTGGGACTCAAAGCTCATGTAATGCTTCTATAAGTACAAATTAAGCTTACATAAAGTTCTTAGACAAAAGCACTTAAATTTTATCAACTTAAAGTCCTAACGCTAACCTCAGGTGGATGTACTATAACTTCCTGACCATCTTCTCCTCCTAGTGAGCATTCAGGCCTCCTAAACGTCAAGAGAGCAGCCAAAGCAGCAATATTGGCAGCATCAACAAGATTTCTATTTCAGTTTACACAGAGATGATTTATTAACTTACAGAAATGACATTAGTTAAATAAAATAAATACATATGCATAGATACTTACCCCCCATTATCTAGAACGTGGAGATCAATACGTATAGCCCATACTAACTTCCCAGCCAGAACACAAAGTGATTCCGTATCCACTGCCCTGCTTTCCCTGCAAGATTCTTCTAAACCTTCAAAAACATCATTTGAAAGTGTAACTGCAATGTAAAACTTGAGTTTTCCTCTAAAGAGAAAAAGACTAGGTTTCACATGCAATACTCGCTCTTGCTCTTACCCATCATGATTTCCCAAGATTTCAAGAAATGTTGAGTCTTTTCTGTGTATACTTCGTAAAACCTTTTGATATTAACTTGAGAAGCAATATGTCACACAATTGTTGTGTACAGTTCATGTTCATTGAAGTATATAAGTTTCAGACATTCAGAATGATCTAAAAAGTTACAAACTTTAACTCTGTTCGAAAAGTAAAAGTTAAAAAAAAAACAAATTTTTGTAACATATTAATAACAACAATGATATTGATTATAGTAATAATAACAAGAATATCATTAAAAATCATAATAATAACAACAAAAACAATAATAACATTAACATATTTAGATAAATATAAATAATTTATCACCTTAGACCACGATCTACTATCCGTCCCAACTCCACTGCAGATTCACCAGGACGACCAGGCTCAAACGAAGGATCAGCCATTGGAGAGAACTCAGTGAAAATTGACAGTGACCCTTCATTAGGTCGGTCCCGGTAAGGTTGAACCAGTTGGCCAGTCACAAAACCCATTACATGAGTCTGGCCTAGCTGAACTTCTGATGAACCATCTTCTCTGCATAATCATCACAGTATCAACATAGATATAACTACTGTATCTATATTGAAATCAAAACAAATATATGGCAATAAAGCAAAGAAATAAAATTCACTATGAAATTAAATACAATAACAATAAGATGTTGACAGCTTATTCTTTCTGCATAATTAAACATAATAATGAAGCAACCATCCAGTTTATATGAGCACATGCTTGACACAAACAATCACAAGAATCCAAGAATATGCAAGCACTTAAAAAACAATATCACGTCAACCAAAGACCATAAAAAGAAAGGAAAGAAAGAAAATAGTCAGTGAATCAAATTCACAGCATCAGCAATTAAACAAAATCCTGTGTTTGAACATAATATGGTCGTGGCAAACCACCCGATGTTTTGAACAAGATTTGGTAAGACTTCAGTGAATTGGGTGGAGTTGCAGCAGAGAGTGCATATTGAAGCATTAAAAAATGTGCAGTCCAAAATGAGAGTAATTACAACATATTATCACCTAAACCAACAAACTCAATTGCCTACATGTGTCTGAGCATGCCAACCCATATCTGTGTAAGACAGAGCTAGTACTTGCCTGCCGAACTTGATGGATAATTTACGATATTCAAAAGGGTTGCGACCATCAATTCTGATACCAGAATCCAATGCAGTCTCTATAAATTTCTTCTCATTCACAGTTAACCGCGTACTTGCTAATCTAGCATCCATTATAACTCACTTCTGTCAGAAAAGAAAGAAATAATCGTTTAGCTTTCTCAAGCATTTCCACAAACAGTTTCAAGCAATTAAAAAACTCAAAACTAAACCTTCAGCACGCAATTTTTCTCCAATATTAACTTGTGGGCAATCAATTGAAGCATAAAACTGACACAAGCTTATTCAAATTTTCCATTTAAAGCAACAACGAAGAAATAGCAACAGCAGGAAGCAGGTGGTAATAAAGCAAAACACTAATATTTCGTTTTATTTTACTTACAAAATAAATTAAATAAATTAGCACGAGAAGGAGCTGCTGTTTCTGACCCCTTCTGAGTTTGTATAATGGCTGTCCGTCACTGTTTTAAAAGCGAGCAGTAGAACTGATGGTGGGCTGGTGGCAGACGGCAGTCGGTGAATCGATGATGGCATGCAATTTTGGCCGTGGGTTCCAAACTTGGTCTTTTAGTGAACGAAAGAAATTGAGGGTTTGGGGGTTTATTGTAGGGCGTGTTGGCTCCGTTTCTTTTTTTTTTTAATTCTTAAAACTTAATAATTAATATTTGGAGTAATTGCAACCAGATGCCTATATTTTTCAATTATGATGAATAAACCTTAACAACTTGTTTTATATCCAATTATGCCACACCTAAAATCTTTGTATTCCTAACAGACAACTTACTTACATCTTAACCTCATCAGGATAGTACGGCGGTAAGAGATAATCTGTACGAAATTCGTATCATATGTTCCATTTTCACTATTAATTTTCTTTTTATTAAAGTATTTAAAAGATTAAATCATAAATTTTATCTTAATTATCTTTTTGATAAACCAATTCGATCAGTGTCTGTTGATTTTCGTATATAAAAAAAAAAACTTACTTACATTTTATTGCGATCCCTATTGAAATTATTGAAAGTTTTCCTAATGTTATTTTTGTATTAAGTGAGTTTTGTTGGTTCGGTTTTACATGAAATAAAAAAGCGAGTAGTAGACTTCGTTTATAAAATATCAATCAAAATCTTGTTTAATAAATATCAGTAGAATTACTGTGGGCCTGGGCCTGGGCCTGGGCCAATTTTTTTTATTAAATATCTTAAATTCTTAATTTTAAATAATTTGTTTATTTTCTCTTTCAAATCTTATTATAAATATTAATTTTTAAATAAAAAGTATGAAAATCAACGTTTTTACTTTTATATTCTTATAATTTTATATGTTAAATGAATAATAAAATTTTGAATTTTATTTGTATATATTAATAAATTAAAATTAAAACAAAATAAAATAAAATAATAAAATATGGTAATTGTATTATTTTATTATATTAAATTTTTTAAGTTGTGCAATTTTTTATAAAAAAATTGTATATCTTGAAAATAAAAAGGAAAATATTATATTTTTATATAGGTAAAATATAAATAAATTAAGTCAATAAGAATATTTTTATAAATATATTCTATAAAAAATTTTAAGATTCAGAAAAAAAATTTAAAAATACTATTTTAATAAGCAAAATTTTTTTAAAAATTTTAATTAAAAAATAAACAATCTTAATTATTTCAAATAAATAAATTCAAACAATTAAAAACAAAAATAATAATAATAAACAGCCTCTAAATTTTAGGAACTCAAAGTTGGCTCCAACTTATAATTAGTTGGTAATATTTCATCTACTTTTTGTGTAAGGGGTATTTTCAGAAATCCCCCTAGTGTATGTTGAAATCATAATTTAAAAAAAAAAAAAATTGTGAAACTGAGAAAAACCTCACTTACTGTGGTAATACAGTTTATATTTCCATTTAAAATATATGAAATATTCAAACTATCCTCATTTTAAACTTTTTCAAATAAAATAAAATGTTGACATTAAAATGCAATTTAAGTTTTTAATATTTCAGTACTTATAATAAAAAAAAATGAAAGTTTTTTATGTTTAAAACTAATTAAAATTATAAATAATTCATTTTATATCACACTAAATTCTGTCACAGCACCATTTAGTTTGTTAATTTTTTAAATAAAAATAGTAATATTTTATTTAAATTAAGCATTAGAAATGATAAAATAATCTTAGCTCATGATTTATTTATTTTTATTATATTTTAAAAAATATAATTAATTTATTTAAATAAAATAATAATAATAAATTATTTTGAATTCTATTCTATTGAATGTACTTGTTTTTATTTTTTAAATAAAATTATAATATTTTATTATAAATTTTATTTTTAAAATTAAACACAAAAAGAATAAATAAGAACCTATTGAAATTTTATACACACTTAGAAAAAGGATAAACCCAAAAATTTTATTCGGAGTTTGGTTTTGATGGATCTAAAAGAAAAAAATTCCCAGAGTTATTTTATATAAATTCCAATTCTATTGTTTTTCATTTCTAATAACAATAATAATAATGATATATGTTTATTTAAATTTTAACCAAAAAATATACAAATGTAATTAGAATTTTGTTAGAATAAGATTAATTAAGCTCACACTATACATTATATGCAATTTTTAAAGATATAATAAGAATCGGATTATGTTTTTTTTTTAAACGTTAATTGAAAAAAATAAAAAAAAACATCAATTTGAATGATTTTACATTTACTGTGTAAAAAAGGTTTATGTAAATTTTCACATATTTTCTCTTAAGCTGCGATTTTCGTAAACTTTAGAGAAAGTTTCTTAAAATACCCCTTTTGTTTAATAAGTCCCAACTTATTAAATTTTTGTGAAATCCTAATTTTATCCTTAATTAAATTAACTAAAATAGATAAATAAAATACTAATTTAATTGTAATTTTTATTACTATTTTATATGATATAAACCCTAATTTTTTTATTCACGTTAAAGTGTTAAATTATTTTTCTAAATTAAAAATATTTTTTCTACGCTTCTACATAAATAAAAATTTGTTAACCTTGTAATCATATAAATTTATATTTTGATGATAATAAAATATTTATTATTTAAATAAAAATTTAAGCGTAATTTGTAAAGATTCAAGAGGATGAAGTTAAATAGAATTCCGTAAATAATGATGCAGCAAAGAAGTCAATCAAGTTTAGGTGAATTTTTATGTGTTTTAATTGTATTAAGAGTTAAAATGTTGTGACGATTTAATAAGTTCAAAATTATTTATATTTTAAAGACTAAATATAAAGTTTTGCTTTGGTTATAAAGAGAAGAAGTGTTAAGGTTGATTTTTATTATTCTAAAATCTTTTTTTTTTTTTTATTGAAGTTCTTTGCTGCTGCATCATTATTTAGGGAATTCTATTGAAGCCAAAAATTGAAGTTCTCAAGATAACTTTCTATTATCACATCATTTGTCAGTGCTTGAACTTTTTATCTTCTTGTATAATCTACTTACTTGAGAGGTTATTAGTTAAGATTGCGTTGTAACCTTTTAATAATATTTTCAAACACTTTGAGAATTGTTAAAGAGAATATGTCCTCTTTGTTAGGGTACCATAAAACATTATAAATATATTTGTGAAATCTTGTAGTTCAGAAGACAAATTTAGTGAAATATTATAATTCAATTGAAGTGGAGACATGGACATAGGTCATAGTAGCTGAACCATGTAAAAAATCCTAGGATTTGATTTATTTAAACTTTCTCTTTTGCTATGTTTATGTTAATTTATATATATATATATATATATATACAAAGAAAACTATAATTTATTCCGTTCAAATCATAAAATGAGTGAAGCCATATACAATCTGATTTAACAGTAAATGATATTATAGCAAAAATGATCGGACATTATTAAATTTAAGACTAACATAAAGACAATCGTTCAATAAAAAACAGATAAATAAAATTTTTAAAAAACTAATTTAGTAACTTTTGAAAAACTAATTTAGTAATTGACTCTCAAGATCCTCCGCTTACGTTATAGTATCAACTCATAATTTAAATTCAAAATCAATATAAAGTAACCTTTCAACGAATATTTTATCACTAAATATAAATTATATTAATTATTAAATTACTTTATTATTTATTATTTAATATTAAACTGTTCCATAATTTTTAGTTATCCGATTCATTCTTCTCTTGAATTATTTAAATAAAATTATTTTTAATATTAAAACCTAATTCATTTAGAAAATGACTTAACCATTTTAAAATAATTCATGATAACCTATAATAACTTATTTAATTTGGAGAGACAATCCATCACTAAATCATTATTATTCTTGGATGACATTAATTAGAACTATTAGAGAATTAGAGTGAGAATTTCTTTAAAACTAGCTATTATGAGTTTTGAAGAGACGTTAATAATGATCTACACATTTTTGAGAGAGAGAGAGAGAGAGTGAGAGTAGAGAAATTTCTAGACTAGAAGATGAGTAAAATAATAATACTCTTAAAAAAATATTTACAAATACTGAAGTTATTAATTTTTTACTATGTGCATTAAATAGAAAGAAATTCAATAAAAATTTGGAACATAAAATTGTTTATGATATTTAACCTGCTTTAAAAGTTTTATATGAAGACACTAATTAAATTAAAGTCTAAAATTAATAGACTTATTAAAAATTACAAACTATTTAAGATGGAGCCAAACGAATCTATTCATGACATATATACTCGTTTTATTTATATTATTAATTAATTAAACTCACTTAAAAAATGTCTGAGCAAATGAAAAAAAAAAAAAAATCTAAGATTGTTGCTAAAGAAATAGCATGAACCTTGAAATTCAGTAAAAAAAAATAAAAAATGAAAGATATAGCTCAGTACTTGTGACAACAATTCCATTGTACCAAGTCTTACAGAGGAAGAACATTGTTTCAATTAAATATATCTAATAAATAATGGATATCAAAAGGACATTAGACTTGTCTTCAATGCAGAAAAGACAAGGATTATAAATCACACCAAGGATAGTAGATTTCCTGAACCGAAGGACTTCTTCATACGACCATGATAAGTCCTAGACAACAAAAAAGAAACAAGAAACTAGTTAGTGCACAGGTTAAATAACTTTAGATTAATACGTGATCCAAATTCGTGAACAAGACAATATCTCTCATTTTATTTGAGGATTTGAAAATGAAAATCTCTATATTCATGTAGCTGCTTCACTTTAACTAATAAAAAGGATAAGCCTCTTACCAATAATTGTAATCCAATTCACCACTAGCTGGGGGAGGGATTGATCTCATTCTTTCTGGAACTCTCAACTCGGGCCTTGCAATGATACTGAAGCCTCTAAGCATGGGCATCGCTCCTTCCTCTAATTGCAATTCCTCAAAATTTGGCGACAATTCAAGACTTAGAATTTCAAGCCGATGAAAACCACGATTTGTGCAAACCATCTTCTCTCCATCATAACATTGGTATAATTCCAGAATCACAAGGGTCGTTAGCTTCTCTAATCTAGGCATAGGATCATACTCCAAATATGATTTTTCCAATGAGAGACATTCGAGATTTGGCAACACTTCATGCATATTTCTAGGTAATTCATCTATCACTCCACTTAATCTCAAATCTACAAGGCTTGGACAATTAGATAGTGGTTGCAGGGAAGCAAAAGAACCCCTATTACCTTGCAGTTCAACAGATAATAGCTGAAGGTTTCTCAGGTTGGAAATAGAATCGAAAGTGAAAGTTTCGTCTCTGTCATCTCTCTCCAGGTTTGCAATATGCAATTTTCGAAGATTAACCAACTTCTCTGTCTTGATACTTGCCCAAGTTTCAAGTGATACATACTTCAAAGTCTGAAGTTTAGTCAAATTGGCTATCTGCAAAGGCCCTACAAAACCTCCAATTAAATGTCTCAACTCTTTCAACTTGCCAATTTCAATGGGGAGCTGAAGAGGCTGATAATTAGTTAGTAAGTCCAGAGTTTGTAGCCTCTGTAAGTTGATGAGAATAGATGGTGGAACCATCCCTATTTCTGAATTTCTTAATCCTAAATACTTCAGGTGGATTAACCTTCCTGTCTCTTTTGGCAAGCAGATTGATGTCCCCGGATTCATGCCGGCAATTCGGCTATGGTCGATATCAAGCACTCGTGATAATGTGAACCTTCTGCTTAGGGAAGCCAACAGTTGCTTCCAAGATGCTCTTGTCAAACACCATTGATTAAAGAGTAAAACAGAACGTGAAAGTGGACTCAAATGCTCTATTGCCAAATCGTCCGTTCTGAAATACACAGCCTGTCGTCGACATTGTGACATAGTTGAGGAGCAAGTTGGATTTTTTGTTTGGTGGTGAATTTGAATAAAATTGAGCTCTTTTGCCTTTTCAATTGCAAGATCCCGCAAAACATCATGCACTCGCAATGTTTTCATTTTTCCCCACCATCTCTTTTCTACTTGAATCAAGCTTCTATCAATCAACTGAACCAAGCCATCCTGAGCCACATCCTCCATTGTTTGATCTTCATCTGGCGGTATCAAACCTTCGGCAATCAATAATCGAATTAATTTCTCTACGTCAATCTCAGAATCTTCAGGGAAAAGGCCCAAATAAAGAAAGCATAACTTCAAATGATAAGACAAATCATTGAAACTTAAAGCTAATAAGTTGGAGATATGAATTGAATCATTCCTTAAATGTCGCCAAATATGATTACGCACCACATGCCACTCCTGCGGCTTCTTTGTAGACAAAAGTCCACCCAATACAACAATGGCAAGTGGTAGGCCGCTACATTTTTCTACCATTTCTCGTCCCAATTTCTCCAATCCATCGTCTACCTTCATGTTCCGAAAGGCTTTCCCATAGAATAGTTGCCAACTCTCATTTGACCTTAGAAATCTGAGTTTATGCACATGTGATCTCTCATCTGACCGCTCCGCAACATCTTTAATGCGAGTTGTGATTATCACTCTACTGCCTTTCTTATTGTCCGGAAAGGCTCTTTTCAAGCTTTCCCAAGCTTCTTTCTGCCACACATCATCCATTGCCACCAAATAGGAACGTTTATGCAAAAAATTATGAAGCAATCGCTCCATCTCTTCTTCTGTCATCTTTTCTAACTGTTCAATAGAAATTTCTATCTCGAAAGAGTTTATAAGTCTTCGAAGAAGATCTGCAATTTCGTAATCTTGGGAGATAGACACCCAAGCACAACAGTCAAAATTATTCCTAACATCTTCACTGTGGTAAAGTTTCCCAGCAAGAGTGGTTTTGCCTAAACCACCCATGCCTAAGATAGAAATTACAAAACGCCGTGGATCATCTTTAAGAATTTGATCCAACAATTTATTAGCATCATCCTCAAAACCAACAACATTCTCTTCAATAGCAAAGGATGTTGATCTTCTAAGTTGTTTCAATTTCTCAAGGTACTTGAACTTTGCTTCCCTCTTGTTATTAATATCTTTCAGGCCATACGTCTCACATTTACGAGAGAGATCACTGATTCTGTTTCTGAGTGCTTCAATCTTCTTGCCTATGCTCACCTTTTCCTTGCTTTTGTTGACGAGACCGGGCTCTGTGTGGAATGTCTTCTTGATGGAAGCAATCAGTTTGGAGCTTTTCTTTGAAGTACTTCCTTCATCATTATCGATCCCATTACAGTTCCTTCCATTCTCGACTTGGATCAAGAATTTATCCAATACATCTTCCGTATCATAGGCAATATCTCTGACATCAGATACCCACTTTTGAATCAAAAGATTCTCACTCTGTTTCTGGTCTGCATCCTTTATGAAACATCGCATCCACCCCAACTCGTCCCTTAGCTTTTCCACTTCATTTCTCACTTCTCTAAAGAAAATTGCTTCCCGTATGAGATAGTCCCCAATCCTGTCCACCACAAATGAGACGATTGCATCAACCATCGTTAGTAAGCTACTGCTACAAGAGGCCTTTCACACAGAAGTAGAGACCGGAGTTCCTAGCTCGGCACCTGTTGCGGCGTCTCTGGCAGGCAGATCAGACGCTCTTTTAATTGGAGTTGAACTGGGTTAGATTTGAGTGATGTTTGTTAGGTGGGTCGGGTACTGGGTACATATTTTAATTCCCAGAGGTACAACGCGTTTATATTTTAATTCCGGGAGGTACAACGCGTTTATCGTGTTCCTATTGATTTAATCTTCGCAACAATGGGCTGAAAATCATCAACACGAATATGGTCCAATTGACAACTAGAAACCAAGGACAAATGATAGGCAACTCTATGCTGCATTTCATTGCACTGCACATCGCTTGCAACATTTTCGTATTTCACCCATAATGCTAAAAAAAATTATGACCTTTAAGAATTCTATATTCAGATGATCTCAAATTTGTTTTGTAAACTTTAATATATTTAAATTTTCATGTAATTGGTGGTGTGTATAAGTTTGTTTAATATCAGTTGATTGTTGGGGCCTTGATAAATGTTTTTTAAAATTATTTTTAGAATGAGTTATTTTTTATAATTTAATTTTAAAAAATAATTTTATCATAAATAGAATTTTAAAATATATTATGTTGGTATAAGAATTATTTGTGAATTCTTCTCGTGGTTAACGTAGAATGACTCAGTTGGTAAGATATGAGAGTGACGTGGCTGCTATCGAAAGATGATTTCTCACATCGGAAGACGGCTGAAAGTGTGGCTGTTTTCGATAAAATTTTACCTCTTAAACTTGCAAAGAAAGTAACACCTTCGGAGTGACGTCAAGAAGGGTTCCTGGTGGAAAAACTCTGATATCTAAGTCAAAAAAATAGTAGAGGAAGAAAATGTGTTTCCGATAAAAGCAGCAAGAAGAAGTCAAAAATGACCAAAAATAAGAAAAAATATGCAAAAGTTATCTAACGGAGATAGTGAAGAAAAAAATGGAGATAATCTATTTCTCTCTCTAAAGTGCCAAATGTCAAAGCAATTTTCTGAATATCCGAAAATAAAAGAGTCAAAAAAATATATCCTTCTACCGTTGAAAAATGATGCTTTATATAGTGTCCCTGAATAGTGATTTAGTATTTGAGAATGGAAATGATATGATGTCTGACATGGAACAATGTGCAGTCGAAAATTTTATTAACGATGCTGACACATCTGCAAGTTTGCAGACCTGACACCATCCCATCTTTTGAAAATGATCATAGGATGGGATAGGTGCATTTAATAGGCCAGCTGTCAACAATCATTCCCATTTTTTAGGGGAGGAGGAGGAGGGGGGGGTTGCACATGTTTGTTGATACCCTGATCAAGGATTGACTGCAAATTGATTGTAAAAGGAATCTTGGTCTAGGGTAATTTTCCTAGAAAGCTATCCTGATTCTTGGGGCGGCGATTGTTTGCAATTTCCAACTGTCGGATGCCTGAGGCGTGCTGTTGATAACTACGAAAAACTGAGAAGGAGTCCCTATCTTCTTGGCACCTGAGGCGGTGAAAATCCTGAGGTAAAGGACACCTGGGATGGTGATCCTCCTGGGACCTAGGCTGTTTAGGGTGAGGTTCTTCTGAGACGATAGAATCCTTAAGCTTAGGGGCACATGGGACGGAATATAGGCAGGATTACTTGGGATTACACCTTATCACCTGCCATGTATTTTATTAATAGGACATCCACAAGTCACTTCTATATTTTTTTCCAAACATATTCATATATAAATAATAATAAAAAAAAATGTACCTTGTAGTTGTACCAATTAATTAACTCGATCTTTAACTAGGAAATAATTAATTCAAATAATGTTTTTCTTATATTTATTTTATAGTATGAAATTATAATTTTTATATTTTAATTTGCACCATTCCTATATTTTGATATTTTATAATGTTGTTTCTATATCATTTCATGATAAAATTAATATTTATTTTTTATTATATATTATAATATATTATAATTATTTATGTGAAAATAATTTATACAATAATTTTTTATAAATATAATTATATTCGATATTATATCTATTTTAATTATTTATTTTCTTACAATATTTTAACACAGAATTTATTAAAACAATATGAACTATTTTATAGAATACAGCACTTTTTTTTTTTTTGGAGATATATCACTATATACACTGGGCTATTACTCATTGCACCCTGATGTTAATGGGCTATTACCAATTATTTGGATTTATTTTTCTAATTTCATTATATTGCAATTATTATTACCCAATTTGAAAGCCCAAGTTTAATTTGACATACGAGAATAGCCCATTGGATCGTGGAATCTGAACAACGCAAATATTTTTCAAAAAGGAGTTCAAATGAATATATAATCACATCAAATTATAAGTATTATATCAAATATTTATCATTTTTTTTATATACGCGAGAAATCCTAATATACTAAATTGAGGATAAATATCAGTTGAATTGATCTGTCATTACTTACTGGAAGAACAGTTCAAATAAAATCCACGGCCTGACACTTTAACAGGATGACACTCATAGAGTTCAAACTTAGAACTCCTTTAAAGTTTAAGTTCTTATCATCAGACTAAGTTATGAGAGAATTCAAATATTTATCATACTCCCAACTTTCTCTGTTCTCCCCACTTCATTCATATTTTCAAAGTTAAATACGATTTCGTGTTAAAGAATATGACTTACTTATATTATTGTAAATCACTTTTCTAAGCCCTTTGAGAGTAATTTATTGCACTAATAATAAAAATGTACTTTGTTAAAAGTATGGTGATATTCCATTTCCAGCATTTTCACTAATAATTTGTAATATTTAAATTAATTTTTTACTTATTGAAAAAAAAAGCATAAAATTTTTAAGTGCGTAAAAGTAATAGTATCTTTTTTCTCATGTCTAATATATATATATATATATATATATATATGTGTGTGTGTGTTCAAACAAGTTTTAAATATATGCATCAAATCAAATAGAAATTGAGTGAAAAATATTAAAAACATAAGTTTTTTATAATTTATAATTTATATAAAAAATTTATATATCTAATATTATTAATTAAAAATAGTTTATGATTGACAATTCTAAGTTTTGATAAATATTGTAAATCTTGTATTTTTGACTTATGAATATTTGATCATTTTACTCTCTAGGGGTATTTTGATTATTTTTGATAAAATATATATTTGAATACTTAATATTGAGTAATTGACATCGTATAGATATTATTAAAGCGAATTAAGAAAATTTGGATGAAAAAGAATGAATTTGAAAATTTTTTCTTAAATGTGTTGATTGTATACCTGAACTTCAAATTTAAATTTTCATTGACAAAAAAAATTCAATTGACAGACAGTTTTTTAATATTGAAAGTAGACTCAATAACAATTAAGTAGAAAGAAATAGAAATAGAATCAGACTTCAGATAAAAGAGAAATCAGTATTAGAATAAAAAAGATGAAAAACCAAACCATATAAGGAAATGGGGCCAAACCGATCATGGTGTCGGTTTGGAGATTTTGAAGAAAAAATGTCCTTTTTGCCACAATTTCTTTTTGTCATCTTCTTTCTCTCCAAGGGTGTTTTTGTCCTTTTGTGTGGCTGTATATATAGTGCCCAGGAAAAGGGGGGTCTATTCCATACGAGTAAGGGATTCAAGCATTCTTCTTCCCCTCTCCCCCTAGTTTCCTTCTCCCCCATTTTTAACCCTTTATACTCCTTCTTTGGTTTCTTCAATTTTTATCCATTTTATATCATTTAAACTTCAATCTTTTGCATTAAATCAAACCTACATCACTCTCTTTATATTATACAAATTTAATTTCATTGATTTAACGAAGGTTTGAGCCCGAAAAGCATTTGGGAACATTAATGTTACTATTTATCAATTTTGAATTTTTTTCAAATTTCAATTATTAGAGCTTCCTAGGGTTAAAATTAACCTTTGGTGAGTTTACTAATACTTTATGGTCTCAATTATATAATTTGATAAATTTATAAAATTAGAGTTTTCCTACTCATTTTATCCAAGTTAGTCCTATTATTGCAATTCCACTTTTATTTTGTTAATTAGAATGTAAAATGCGTATATGTATAATTACTTCATCGAAATTGTGAATCAAAAATTTGAACATATGACGTAACATCCCGATTCAATGAGGACGGGAAGTGGCGTTAGGGCCGAGGGAGTTTGAGCAAGGAGCGACATCTGACAGGCTTCTAGGATGACAGGGATGGACTGAATCCCACATCAAAATGAGAGAGAAAGTTACTGGGCTATATATGTAGAGTTAGATCTAAGTTATAAACAAGGCCTTTAGGATGAGTGATGGTTTAACTTCAAGAACTACGTAGTTAAACGTGTTTGGACAAGAGCAATACCAAGATGGGTGACCTCTTGGAAAGCCTTTGATAACCCATTCCAAGAATAAAACCGTAAGGCTCCAAAGGTTGGGCCAAAACGGACAATATTGTTGACAGACTTGGACCAGGTGTTACAATTGGTATAAGAGTCAACTCTCCTTTAGTGCGATGGTAGTGGTTCGGGGATGAACCAGACGGAGGCTGGTGGGCCTGTAACATCCTATTCCGATAAGGGCGAAAAGTGACACCGAGACAGAGAGAGCCTGAGCAAGGAGCAACTTCTGACAGGCTTCTAAGATGGTAGGGATGAACCAAATCCCACATCGGAATGGGAGAGAAAGTTATTGGGCTATATATGTAGAGTTGGAACCAAGTTGTAAACAAGGTCTTTTGGGATAGATGGTGGTTTAACTCCAAGAACTACGCAGTTAAGTGTGCTTGGACGAGAGCAGTACCAGAATAGGTGACCTCTTGAGAAGTCGTTGATAATCCATTCCAAGAACAAAACCATAAGGCCCCAAGGGTTGGGTCAAAGCGGACAATATTATTGACAAACTTGGACCAGGTGTTACATATGAAAAATAAATGAACTCATTGTGTCTATTAGGGTTTTAAAATTCATCCGAACAATTTTGATTAATTATGATAAATTGAGGTTGAAATCAATGTATATGAGTTAGAATGAATATAATGAATATGAGATTCTAAAGATTTAGGTTGAATTGGGTGAAAACCCTATAGAATAGCAAATTAATTAATGAATTATATTTAAAATATAAAATTAGATTATTATATGTTGAAATTGGATTATGGATATGGGATTTCACTGTTGAAAATCAGATAAATAATCGAAATCGAATTTGGATGGAATGAATAGATTCTGAATTAGGAATTTAGGATTTGATTATATACTCATGTGAATAGGATTATATTGTTATTGTTTGTAGTATGAAGATTAATGTGAATATTGATACGTGTAATTAGGCATTAAATACTTAAGATAGGAGTTGAACAAAGTGATGAATTATAGGAAGTGTGTACCTTTTCTATGAGTGAGTGACTATTTTTGCCTTTCTTTACTTTCTTTTAAATATTTATAAAACTTATATATTTTATTTGTTAAGGTAATAGAGATTTTCTGTATGATTTGAATTATAACTTGTTTTGGAAGGTGATGATAAATTGTATGAGATTAAGATCAAGAGAAAATCTAATATGATTTTGTTATGAATATACGTGTGTGTGTGTGTACGCGCGCGCACGTATGTTCTTGTGCGTGTAATAACTTTATAATAGTTTGTAACACGCGCGTATGTACGTGTGCATGTGATAACCTTATAATAGTTTGTGACACGATATATATATATATATATATATATATATGTATATATATACATTTATGTATGTATGTGCCATGCCCCAACCCTAGTTGGTCACGTGACAATCGTCGCGAATCTTAAAAATATATTATTTTACTTAGAATGTATCCCTAGGACCCGCAAAGTATTAATACCTGTTTTCAAACTCATTTTCAAAAGTAACACAATGTAGAAGATTTTCATAAAATACACAATATTACAAATATTTTTTAAGTACCTATTTCAACGAGCTCTTAGTCAAGCCAAATACACAAATTCAATATATACAAATTTTATTTCTGTTCAGTGGACCATGATACACATATCTGAGTCGAGTATCTAAGAACTATTGAAACTCGCTTTAACTATACTATACCTCGCCCGACTACACTAACCTGAAATGAAAAAATGAGGCGTGAGTATTTGGGATAATACTCAGTGAGTAGACCACACAATGATATACATATAATAAATGATTCCATAAATCGATTACGATAAACCATCGTAATCGTCAAAAACAAAATATGTACGATATGGCATACTAAACATGACTGCGAAAGAGTCAACGTAAATAATATATATATATATAGTTCGGGAAAAAATGTAGGGATGACACGTGAATGCCCTGTCAACAAGGCATATGTAGGTGGTCAGGGATAATCCTATACATCTCCATCTCAGATACATCTTGCCTTAGGTATCTCCCTGCTAAAGGAATACACGACTTCGGACAAATTTCACCCCGCGAATCCCTCTTCTCAAGGATTTCATGGCCCTAGTGAATTTCGTCCCAGTTAATTAGCATCCCAGAAGAATTAATGGCGCCTTAGGATTCTTATCGACTCAAGTGCTACGAAGACTGAAGCTCCTTCTCAGGCATGGCACAATCATCCACAGCACGCCTTAGGCATCCAACAGCATCAACTAAGATAAGTTGTCTCCCCGAAAAACCCGGATAGCTTCTCAGAGGAATCATCTTAGGCCTGAAATCTTTCAACTATCAATTTACAGACAATCCTTGATCAGGGTGGGAATTCCTACATAGAATATCAGGAGACATGTGCCTCCTTCTTCAGATCAAAAATAGGAATGGTTGTTGACAGTTGGCCCCTTAAATGCACCCATCCCATCCTTTGACTATTTTTTCAGGTGATGGGACAGTGTTAGGCTCATACTCCTGCAGATGTGTCAACATCATTAAAAAAATTCGACTGTACACTGCCCCATGTCAGATGTCATATCCTCACAATTCTCTAATGTCAGGCCACTTTTGAAGGGGGAGGCACTATATAAGACAACTTTTTTCAATAGAGATAGGAGTCTCTCTCTCGGATTTTGGACATTTTGGTTGAAACCTCATTGGAAGTTTGCACTTCAATTATACACTGATAAAATTGGAGAGAGAAAAAAGGAAGCCTGATTATCATCGTTTCTAACCATTTCTGTTTGGTAACCTTTAGGTGTAGATTCTACACACTTTTCTTCCATTTCAAGCCATTTTTGATTTTCTCTCTGTTGCTTTTATCGAAAGTCTATTTCTTTTTTCTTCTACATTATTTCTGACTTAGGCATTGGAGTTTTTCTGTTGGGAACCCCTCCCGACATCACTCCATAGGTGTTTGTTGTCTTTGCAGGCTTAGGAGGTGGAGCCTTTCTGAAAACAGCCACACTTTCAGTCACTCTCTGGTGAAAAAATCTCTGTTCAATAACAGCCACATTCCCCTCATACCTCACCAACTAAGTCATTCTTCGTTGGCCGTGAGGAGGGTCCATGGATAATTCTAGCACTAACAGCTGGTGTCTTCTGTGGGAACAAACAAAAAGCCATCGAAGCAACATGCGTGGAGGAAAAAAGGAGGAAGGAACATTTTCTGAAGTCTTCTGAGAAATATTTTCTATAGTTTTTCCTTAGAAAAATTCGGATACGGCAGAAAGAAGACAAGCAGAGGAAGGCTCCAGCTCTAGCAAAAGTATTGTCCGTGTAGGAGGCAGACACGTAGACAAGCTTCTGGCCAGCAGGGCTGAAGCGCTAGAGAGGGAACTATTAGAAGTTAGGAGGCAAATAGCCAGGGAACCCGTCTCTCTAGGGAAAGGGAGAACGCCTCTTGTTCCTGAAGGGAAAGAAAGTCAAATTCTCCGAAGCTATCGTACAGAGAGAGTTAGACGATCCAGAGAGACGTATGGCCTTGTGCCTGAGCAGAGACTAACACCCGGGCAGAAAGGGAAGGCCAGGGTGACTGAGAGGTCAGAGGAATTTCGTGCGTCTCAGGGGATTAACACCCACTTTAAGATCTGTGAAGGGCATGATCACCGAAGAAATATTAGTGACGGAGATTTCAAAAGGATGGGTCAATCGAGAATTGAGCTCAACCTTACTTTCTCAAATATAAGGTGTTACTTCAATGAGAAACATGCTCGGGAGAAGGAAGCAGCAGCAGCGGTCATTCGAAAGGAGATGAAAGAATGTGTAAAGAGAATGCTACATGAAATGGGGGCTTACAACATCCCTGCTCAGAGAAGAGGTGGATAAGTTGCTCAAAGTGGGATTTATCAGGGAAGTAAAATACCCAGATTGGTTGGCCAATATTGTGTTGGTCAAGAAAGCTAACGAAAGTTGGAGAATGTGTGTTAACTTCACCGACCTAAATAAAACGTGCCTAAAGGGCAGTTTTTTCCTGCCCCGAATTGATCAACTAGTGGACTCTACGGCAGGACATGAGCTGTTAAGTTTTATAGATGCATTCTCAGGGTACAACCAAATCCTACTGCATCTATCAGACTAAGAAAAGATAACCTTCATCACTGATCAAGGGCTGTACTGCTATAAAGTTATGCCTTTTAGTCTGAAAAACACAAGGGCCACTTTTCAAAGGTTGATGAACAGAGTTTTTAAGCCTTTGATAGGATAATCCATAGAAATTTACGTGGATGACATGATTTCAAAGTCCATCAAGGCTGCAGCCATCCTTTTCACCTGGATAAGGCCTTTTCACTTCTTAAGGAGTATCAACTGAAGTTAAACCTCGAGAAGTATGCCTTTAGAGTCAGGTTAGGAAACTTTTTGGGTTTTATGGTTAGTGAAAGGGGCATCGAGGCTAACCCCCAAAAGATACAGGCCATCTTAGACTTGAAAAATCCCAGCACATTGGAGAAGCTATAAAGTCTAATGGGAAGATTGGTGGCTTTGAGCCGATTCATTTCTTGGTTCACTGACAAGTGTTACCCTTTCTTTAAGTCTGTAAGGAAGGGCAAGGGAATGGCATGGGATGAGGAATAGGGGTGGGCGTTTGCGGTTTGGATCGGTTTGAGGTGAAATTTTAAACCGATCCAAACATTGCGGTTTGAATTTTATGCAATCCAAGTCAATCCGATAATATGTCACAAACCGCAATCGAT
>JAVXUL010089309.1:0-23104 GCA_035590515.1 Trichilia minutiflora | reverse complement strand
AAATGGGCAAGCTGAAGTTACCAACAGGGAGATCAAGCAGATTTTGGAGAAAACAGTGAATACAAATAGGAAGGATTGAACCATCAAGCTTGATGATGCATTGTGGGCCTACAGAACAGCATTTAAAACCCCAATTGGAATGTTCCCTTACAGATTAGTTTTTGGAAAACCATGTCATTTGCCAGTAGAGCTTAAGCATAGAGCATATTGGGTAATAAGGAAGCTGAACTTTGATTGGAAAAATTTTGGGTAGCAAAGACTCCTTCAACTTGATGAGTTAGAAGAAATTAGAAATGAAGCCTATGAAAGCTCAAGGATTTATAAGGAGAGAACCAAGCGTTGGCATGATAAGCAAATTATGAAAACAACATTCAGCCCAGGGCAACAAGTTCTCTTATTCAACTTAAGGATGAAATTATTTCCTGGAAAACTCAAGTCAAGATGGTGTGGACCTTTTCTGATCAAGAAAGTGTTACCCTTTGGTGCTATTGAACTTGAAGGGGAGAATGAAAGACTTTTTCGAATTAATTGACAAAGACTAAAGCATTTTTACCAAGGAATAGATTTGGGGAAAGAAGCCATCACCTTGACAAATCCTGAATAAGTTGAAACAAGCTAAGTCTAACTAGAGACATTAAATCAAGCGCTTCTTGGGAGGCAACCCAATGTGTTTTTATTCTTAATTTTTAGTTTGTTTTTAGTCTTGTGATGCTATTCTTTAGTTTTATTTTGTTTTCTGTCTTGTAGGAGTCAAAATAACAGCACAAAAGCACCAGAATAATTTGCAAAAAAGCAGACCAAAAAGTAGTTTCCAAGACTCGCTGCATCGAAAAAGTTCATGATGCAGCGAGAATATGGCGCCCCATAACTCGCTGCAGCGAGACATTACTCGTTGCATTAGAAGTGTACTCGCTGCATCGAGCTAATCTATGATGTGGCGAGAAAATTGTGTTTCAGCATTCGCTGCATTGAGAAATCACTTGCTGTATTAGACTTTTAGTCGCTGGATTAAGATAAAACTCGATGCAACGAGAAAACGCGGGAACTTTTTCGTTGCTGTGACATATAATATTTAAAATTCTCTCTCCTTTGTATTAAAATCTTTTGTTTCTAGACCAGTCAAAACCCATTCTAAAGTAACTTCCCTTGCATTCTAAAATCGTCGGAGATAAGGAAAATCAACAAAGACCGAGTACAACAACCCCAAGTAAGTACTTAATCTTCAGTTCTTTAGTTTCAAAAGCTATTGTGATACTTTTCTTTTGAAAAGTTTTAAACTTTCTTCTAGGTTGTGGCATTGGAGTTGATTTTGTGGATTTGAATAGTCAAAAAGTTAGATTTTTTCGATTAGATTTAGATTGTGGTTGTTTTTTTGGTGTTATTGGAAACCAGTCAGTGAGACCAATATGCCTCAAAAATATATTGCCAAGAAATCTAAGAAGGAACCGTCTGGGTATGACACAAGAAAATTTGTGTCTAAACGAGCCCAAAACTTGTTTAATAAATCATTAAAAAAGAGGTCTGGTATCAAGGAAAGAGGGATAAAATTTAGGGCAGACCAATATCCCTTAAGAGCCCAACAGATAAAAACCAGAAGATGGTCTTTTTATTGCAGGCACCCTAAACCAGTAGCAATGACCTTAGTGAGAGAGTTTTATGCGAATCCAAAGGTGACCCTAGGGGGTAAAAAAGTGAGGGTCAGGGACATTGAAATAATTTTTGACTCTGAGGCCATCAACAGATTGTTGAGAACCCTAGAGGTGCTATGTGAAGTGTCAGAAATTTCTAACTCTCTGTCTTTGAAGATGATGAATGACACAATATGTGGGCACCAAGTAGAATGGACAAAGATCCGAAATGAACTAGCGTGCTTTAAAACTAAGTACCTTATAACCGAGATGAAAGCCTGACACCTTTTTATCTGTTCGAGATTAAGTCCTACAGGGTACACTTCTGAGGTCAATAGGAGCGAGCTTTTCTATTGCTTGCAATAGCTATGAGAAAGAACATCAATGTTGGGGAATGGATTTCCCTTAACATTAGGCATTATGCAGACAACCTCACTGTGGGGTTATTTTTCGCTTCTATTATTACTGCATTGTTGGAATGAAATTGGGTGGATACAAAGTGTCAAGAAATTTTGCCCCTAAAAGCTCGAGTGGATGCAGGTACAATGGCAAGATTGTTGGCCATTGAGGGTAAGCAACAGCAACAACAGCCCCAGCCACAACAATCTCAACAACAATCCTACCAACAGCAGCCATCCCAACAACACCAACACCAACAGCAGCAGCTTCAGCAACAACCACAGCCTCCATCTCCAAGTCTAGCAGTCTTGGATCCTCACTCAAAATCAGTCAGTGAGACTATTTTTCGAGAAAAAATGGAGAAGATGCAGCGTAGGCTTCTCAAATACTAGCAGCATTCCATTCCCTGCTATGAGGCCATGAGCAGTATGATCTTTCAAGTCTCTAGCCATTTGAAGATGGAAACAGAGTGGTTTCCCACTATTCCACCAATTCCCTCCTCAGACTCCGAAGATGAAGGAGAACATTCTGAGGCACCAGTAACATCCAAAAGGCATCATAGTACCAATGATGATGTTCTATCAGTCCACTCTAAATAGGAGGTGATGTGGTTCCCACCTCCCAGGTTTGATTTCCTTGCATTATAGTTTATTTTTTTATTTTTTTGTTTTGCATTGAGGGCAATGCAAACATTTAAGTTGGGGGGAGTATAGGTGGTATAGGTGGATAAGTGGTGTACAAAAACAAAAAAAGTTGGAGAATTAGGATAAAAATAGAAGGCAATACAACAGAAACAGGAAATTTTTTGGTTTTTTTGTTTGGTTGTTGGTTTTACTTTAGTGCTGGTTGTTGGTTTATTTTATGTTAACTTCTTTTACTCTTTATAATGAGTTCTATTTTAGTTTAGGTGTTAGTACTATATAGTTTTGTTTGTTATGTTAGAATGTGTGTGCATGTGTTGTATAGTCCAAACAAAAAATATTAGGTGTCCTTTTTATTGCTATTTTGAATTTTAAGTTGGGTGATTTTTATGGTGAATAGTAATACATTATTCAATGTGGTAAAATGCCATGTATGCCTTAGGAACTTTTGTCAGATTTATAGTCAAAGATAATAAACCAGAATATACTAACTCATCTTATTCAATAAAAGAAAAAAGTGAGAGGATGCATTCTACTCCTCTATTTTGAAAGTGCTTAGTAACTGGGGGTATGCATTTCAGACATGGGTACACTCACGTAAAATAACACTTAAAAATAAATATGACTAAGCCAAGCACTTTGGGTTTTCTAATGAGTTAATGACCGGGGGTACACATTTCAAAGATGGGTACTTTCGCGTACGGAGATTAAATTAGAGCCTGAAAATGAGTTTGAATCCATTCTTGAAGCAGAAAAGAAAAAGAAACTGATTAATATTCCTAAGGAAGTAGTTTTTTTTTTTGTTTCTTTGATCAAAGAGTTGGATGAGAATTTTGTTTGCAGAAAGTTAAATTTGTCCTTGATTATAAGTTTTCTTAGTAAATTTTAAGGCATTTCTTTTGATTAATCTATTTAACTTAATGCTTATCTAATTACTGAAAGAAACCTTTCTAACTTTGGAGTCAGGTATCAATAATTTAGACACTGGTACTTTTTGGGTTGGACTGGACAAAAGTTGGGTTTGCGTGAATGATTTTTTTAGAGTGTTTATTTTGTTTTGAGTTGTGAGATTTGCTCGGGATTAGCAAATATTAAGTTTATAGGAGTTTGATAACTTGATTTTTATCAAGTTATTTATGTTTGAATTATGCTATTTTTCCGTGTGAATTCTGGTATGTTTCTATGTTTTTATTAGTTTAAGTGTGTGTAGGTTACAAGAGTTAATTTTATGAAGAAAGCATGAATTGATGAGCTTAAAGTGGATGGAGCCAGTTTTCTCGATGCAGCAGGAAATCCCTGATGAAGCGAAGTCTGGAAGTATATATCCTCGATGTAGCGGGTTATCTCTCGATGCAGCGAAGATAGGTTCAATGCAGCGGGCGTGTTTGTGATACAATAAGAGCCAGAACCCAGTCTCTGAAAAATTTCATCCTAGTTCCTGATATAGCAAGCAAATTTTTGCTGCATCAGCGCGAGTGCTCAATACATCGAGAAGAAATCCGATGCAACGAGTTTTTACAGGAATTGTCTGTTTAAATCGGACTTTGTTTTTTTTAATATAAATAGAGCTCCTAGGGCTTCAAGCTGAGGGAGGACGGCCGCCAACACTCTTGAAAAAGAGAGAAACATTATATTTGACAAAGAATTCCAGGAAAACACAAAGGAATTGAAGAGAAAGAGAGGAGAAAACCAATTTTGAAGAGGCATACTTTTCTGAATTGTGTTTGCTGTTCTTCAATTCTTTTCTCCAGAATCTTAATGTTCCTATTTTCTATTCTTCTTGTGAATTTACTGAACATCATGAGTGGCTAATTCTTCTTATATTTAGGGGCTAGAAGAAACTCTTATGATCTATATTTGAAAGTGTTTTGGATTAATAGAATTTTATTTAATAATTTATTTGTATTTCTTATGCTTAAAGTTTTCTCTTTAATTGGCCATTAAATTGAATGATTTTAAATGTATGTTTTTTGGAGTTGGAAAAGGGAGAAAATTATACTTCTGAACTGAAGAAACACAACTTAGGAGTTAATGCATTGGAAGATGATTAACAACTAAGTAGCCAGGTAGGTTGAATCTTAAAGAGTGATTTATTAAACTTGATTGAATAAGAATATTAGTTGAGTTTATTAATCACATAGTTTTGTTAAGGTCTCAAAAGAGGGAATAAAACGATCAAAGAACCTAGGTTAATAAATTACAGTAAGATGAATTAAGCAAAACAGTGGACAACCATAGTGAGCAAGAGTGGATTTGACCCCTTTAAGCCTATCATTATCAGTTTGATCCTCATCACATAGCATAAATTTTAGTTTTTCGTAGTTATTAAAATTAAATTATTATTTTATTCATCTAAATAATATTTGTCATTCCAGTTGTAGTAATTAGCTTGTGAGTGGTTATTAATCCTTGTGAGAACGATATCTTACTTTCTTTTTACTATAAAACTCAATACTGTGCGCTTGTGGTTTTTCACATTGATTTTGTGTGTTTATTTAAATGATGGACAATTGTCATACTATTAGGACATTAGTGTGTATTAATAGTTAGATAACTATTGTTCGAACATGACTAAAATTATAACAAATTACAAGGTAGTATGAGGTTAATAATTTGTCATATGATTTTACTAGTGTGAAATTATTCCTTAGACCTGAGATGTCATCATTGTGATTTAGTATAAATACATATGGTTTATATGATGTATAAATATGAGACTAATCACGTCTTGTATAATAAGCCAATTTGGTTATATGTTATTTTTATTATAAGAGCGATAGACAATCAAGATGGAATCTATTGGCTTGATATAAAAGACCTCGAAGTATTATTGACTCAATCTATTTTTGAGTTTTTAGTTTGGTGATGGTAATGTCTGAAACCAAAGTCTTTGATCAAAGCACATAATGTTACATAAAAGAGTTTCATAGCAATAAGTTTAGAGCATATTGACCAAAACCCAAGAGAAAACTTTATTTAAGATTTTAACAACCGTGAACCCTAATTTAGTTAGGATTAGATGAATGAAGGGAATCTATCCACACAGAGCATATAATCAAGCATAAAAGATTCGATTAAAATATTCTTCCTTGTGGTTTAGGGGCCATGACATATTGCTAGATGATCGTTCAGTACTCGAATGGTTCGAAACAGAATCGTTGAGATCGATTTTGACTCATAGCTAATATCACAATGAGCCCAAGAGATTAATATCAATAAAATCCTCATTCTTGCTATTAGATAGAGGTTAAATATAGAGTTAGTGCTCTCGGAGATAATATTCGATCGAAAAAGTGTAAACGGTTTACGCATTAAATAGTTTAATGGATTTAAAAGCTTTATAAAATTACTCAAATATAACTTAAAGTCAATTATATTATTCCATTTATATTTTGATATGAAATGAAAATAAAAAAATATTTGATCAAAGGTGGTATGACCAAATAGGGATCTAAATGTCATAAAATTAAAGTTTGAAGACTTTTATGATAGTTTATATTTACTATTTGAGAAGCTTGCTCAACAAGTTTGGGATATATTTGTCTTTGACTATAAGATCAAAGACATTTAAGTAAATATATGGTGCCTATATAAAGAGTCATTTTTCTATTTTTTGGTAATTTTTAGAAAATTGGAAAATTAAAAGTTTGCTCTCTCTCTCTCTCTCTCTCTCTCTCTCTCTCTCTCTCTCTCTCTCTCTCTCTTTTAGCCATGGCTAGAACTTAGGGGATTTGATTCAAACTCTTGGAGATCTTGCACTTGTATGATTTTCTTCATCATTTAAACACTAAAGGTTAGTGTCTTATTGGCTTGATTTGCTTAATTTTTGCATATGTTGCCATATATGATGTTTTGAATGCTAAAACCTTGACTCTTGCTTCCTCATAGTTTTTACTTATAAAATGGTATCGGAGCATGTGTATATATGGTGTAGAAGTATGATTTGGTGTTGTGGTTACTTGGTATGTTGATTAGAGCAAAGTTACATTTATAGGTTTTTAGGGTTTCAAGTTTCCATAAAAGGTTTTGTGAGAAAGATAATGAATAGGTCATTATCTAGGCATATTGATGAGATCCTTAACATTATAGGATGATGCATGATACCATGGGAAAAAGTTTTTCATGTGATGGAATGAACAAAGCATGATGAGTTACTTTGGTACAAGTTTTTGCCATGTATGGTAATATGTGTATATGATGCCCTTTTCAAGTGAACTATCATGGTTTTAGGCTTATTTTCATGAGATGAAATGATATTCATCATGTTTATGGAACCCTAATATTCAGCCATATATATAGCATATGGTAAATGATGATGTTTTGGTTGTTTTTACAAGTGTTAAACATTGTATATGTCATGAATGAATGTTGATTTCATTGGATGGAATGGATAAATTTATGATATGATGCCTCTATGTTTCAGCCATGGTATGTTTTGATACATGGATGTTGTTTTTGATGCAATGAAATTAGGTCATATCATGATTTTAGGCTAATGATGGAAAATGGAAAACATTAAGTATTAATGATGTTCATTTTATCATTAGTGCATTGCTTAATTGTTTGGTTTTATTTTCATTATCAATATGATTAAATGTTAATAATATTGATATTTGGTTTCATAATGGTTAATGAAATCAAGTGTTTATGGATAATGAAATAATGCATTTGTTGGCTTATATTTATTAGGGTATATATATATATATATGGTAATGGTGATTAACATAGTGGAAATAAATATTGTCATACATTAATTAGTTTTGTAATTAGATTACATAGCTAAAATGATGTATGTATATTTAAATTATGGAAAAGTGTTAAAGATGCATTATATGATACATATATGTTGATATATGTATTGTATGGATGGCTGGAATTAATATGTACATATATGATATATATGTATTAATTTAAAAGAATAATACTGAATTTTAGTAATGATTAATGTTTAAACGGTGTAAAATGTTAATTAGCTTAACGTTAAATGGTTTGACTTTGGATTGGTTAATAGTTTTTTGTAATAATTATTTTGATAATTATAAATTTATTTAATAAAAAATATTTTTTTATTATTTATTATTTAAATATTAATTTTAAATATTGTCCTTATTTAATTACTTTTCCATAAACCCTATTTATCATTTCTAGATTTTATTTAATTTATTTGATTAGTTAAATAAAATCCATAAACATTATAAATATATGTAAGATATGTATTTATGACCAAACAAAACAATGTCAATAAATAAATGGTTCAAAAATCGAAACATTCAACAATGTTGACAAATTATTTGTTGGTGTCTCAAATACAACCAAAATAATAAAAACAATCCAACTCATGTTGATGAGTGTAATCACACCAACCACAATAATATTTATTCGTGAGACGAATAAAGTATATCTGATTCGTATAAATATTATCTGTATGACAAACAATATTACATGAGAGCATATTTGTGCTATTAAGGTTAAATACAATGTCAAATCCTATTAAAAGCATACATACATACATACATATATATATATGTGTGTGTGTGTGTGTGTGTATGTGTTAATATTAATAATTAATCATTAGATGTTTAATTATTAATAAAATTATTAACCCTAAAAGACAGTTTATGAAAACTGTCTAAAATGGAGAGAAGATTTACATGAGATATGAATACGAGTAAACTTGATAAAATCTTCTTAATAATTATCATATGTTTGTCTCTTATTGTAAGATAGCTAATTATGTTTTTTACATAAATTTTCTACTCTAAAATTTCTATAATGTGACGGGTATAGGTTTTTTTTTATTAGAATTGGGTTATCCGAATTTCAGTAACATTCAAATCTTGACAAAGATTCTATTATATGAAGTTGGGATGAGAATGTTATTTGGAAAGGTACATTAATTTGAATATGATTGGTGTAGAATACGAAGATTTCTATTGTCACACCCTGACCCTAGTAGGCCACGTGGTAATCGTCGTAAATCCCAGAAATACATCCTATTACTTAAAATGTACCCCTAAGACCCGCAAGGTATTAGTACCTGTTTTTAAACTCATTTTTCAAAAATAAGATAAAATAATATAATATGGAAGATTTTCAATCATTCATATATCAACGTCTGTATTTTCTCAAAATACATTACAAAATATTCTTGACCAAGTCAAATATATAAAATCATTTTATTACAAATAATTTTTTCATACAGTGAACCATAATGTAAAATCCTGAATTGAGTACCTAAAAATTGTTCCGAAGTCTAGCTTCAGCTATGCTATACCGTGTCCAACTACACTAGCCTGAAATGGGAAGTGAGGTGTGAGTATTTGGAAAAATACTCAGTGAGTAGATAAATAATAAAACAAAAATCAGAGGCCCAAACACTGATTACGAAAAACCCTCATAATCATATAAATCAATCATAGTGAAATGTAGCATCATATATATGTCTCAAAAATCAATATAATATCAAATATGTATATCCCCTCGGTTTATAGAATCCCATCCACTCCCTCAGAGCTGTATGGCTAATTCGCAACCCTGGTTAGGGATATGTCTCCATGTATAATATCCCTCGATCTATAGGATCATATCCACTCTCTCATGAGCTATATGGCTGATCCGCAACCTTGGTTGGGATACAGTATAAGGCTAGCATGCTTTAGCCTGGATATGTGGATTCCATCCATCCCACTTGGATTGTATGGTCAATCTACATTCTGGGGTCTATTGGATTCCACCCACTCTATATGAGCTGTATGCCCAATCTTCACCCCTAGGTCTATTAGATTCTACCCACTCCATATGAGCTATATGGACAATCCTCACCTATATATATATATATATATATATATATATATATATATATATATATAATCAATAACATGGGACACTAAATCATAAATCAACCACAATGGCCCATCAGGCCAAATCGAGTATCAAGTGGCACATAAAGCCAACACTCATCAGTGACTCACAAGGCTAAAGCAATACTGTAGCTCACAAAGGCAAAACATAAAACAAGTATGACACCCCGACCATTACACTCAATTATACCACATTCACATATATAAATATAAAATGGCCTTTAGCCTCAAATCACAATATCATCAAGTATAAGCACAATAGGCCTCCGGCCTCACATTCATAATAATCTAGATTTCAAAAAAAACCTATCTATCATAAACAAGGGGCTCTCCTGATCACCACACAATATACATCCAATGCCTCCTCATTTCAGTTATGTATCCATATATATATATATATATATATACACACACACACACACATGCTATTATCTCTAGCATTATATTCATTCAAAAATAACAATAATAGAGGCAAAGGAAAAGCAAACATATCTACTCACAGTTCTGGGGTGGGAAACCACCCTCTCGGTATCCTCTTCATGATAGAGATCCTCCCAAATCGACTGTCGCTCCTAACATGATAGAAGTGTTCTGAGTCTCTTTACTCGATTCTCTTGCTCAGCTACTGTTTACCGTCATCCTTTCTTCATGATTCCTCGTGAACCATTGAGTGAAACTCTGATCAGAGGAGTTTTCTGAGTTTTGGTGTTGATTATCAGTTCATAGGAAATGAAATGGCAGAGTTTGATGAAGGAATGGCTAAGATAAGTTTTGAGAGTTGAGAGAGAGAATGGTTATATCAAAAATAGAGAGAGAGAAATCAAAATTTTGAAATGAGAAAGACGATCCCCCTTTCCTGCATAAATATGCTGTGAAATCGATCAAAAGTGTCGATACCTTTCAAAATGTATCGATACCTTTGGCATTCCTGCCTCTAACGTATC
Organism: Trichilia minutiflora; assembly: GCA_035590515.1. NCBI lineage: Eukaryota > Viridiplantae > Streptophyta > Magnoliopsida > Sapindales > Meliaceae > Trichilia > Trichilia minutiflora. The sequence continues at coordinate 12,632 of JAVXUL010089309.1, read as the reverse complement.
GATATATTTCCCTCAACGTATTGATACATTTGGTTATTTACTGTTCACAAGCCTACAATGTATCGATACCTTTGGCTTTATGTCAGCAACGTATCGTACGTTTCGACGCAAGCGGACTTTATCTTCATCACAAATGTGTCGATACCCTTGCCAACATATCGATATGTTTGATACTGTTCACTATTCATCATACTTTCAAAGTGTCGATACCTTTCATTAAAGGTATCGATACCTTTGGCCCTAAACAGTAAACGTATCGATACCTTGTCTCTAGTCCTTCTTCTGAGGACTGCTACTTTAAATAGTCATAACTTTTGACTCGGATATCGTCACGGAACCCATAATATATCAATGAAAAGTTCTCTCCGAGCTTTACAAAAAAAATAAGAACTTTTTCTTAATTGGAGATGATTTTGGGATCAAAAATCCAGTTCTTTCTCATAAGCTTATATCCAACACTATAATCTTACTCAAAATATATTCTTCAAGTTTTATACCCTCTCGTGCATAATCTAAACACGGTGACATGCACAGAAACTCTTGAGGGATTTACTATTATACCCAAATGCTAAGGGACGGGTTTTACAATAACGGCTACTTTAGAAGCAAATAATGTCGCTATTAATGAGAGCAAATAAAGTCGTTGTAGGAATTAAAAGTCAAATATAAATTCATCTATATTTAAATAATCAGGGGTTGGTTGAAGTGCAGATACAGAGAGCATAAAATCTAAAAAACATTCCTATGCTAAATTAATTCTCATTCTCTCTGTTTTATTTTACCTGTATTTATTTTAGTGAGAAAAAGCTTGAGTTTATTGAACATTTACTCTTTTGAGAGATCAAATTTCTATTTTTATTTACTAAGATACATTCAGGGTACTCTTCACCCATTGCAAAAAAGATTGTATTGAATTTCACTTTACCCGTTTTAAAGGAAGCTGTATTGTGGTTACCCTTTACCATATAAAAAGGTGTGAGTGGATTCATTCGAGAAGAGTGGATGTAGACTTATAGTCAAACCACTATAAAAATTGTATCTTACATCTTTTATTTTTTTATGTTCATTCTCTCTCTTTGCATTTAGTTCACAGAGCACAAACACAAAGTCAATTTCATAATCTTTCACGAATTACTTAAAAATTTTGTTTTAACATTTTAAATTTCCAATTCACCCCCCTTTTAGAACTTACCATCTGGGCTTAAAATGGATATATTTTATATGGTGTAAAAGTACAGGGCTAATCACGCCTTGTACAAGAAGTCAGTTTGGATATACTTTGTTCATATAGGTGTTTGGTTGACAGTCAAGATGAGATCCGTTAGCTCGACACATTAGATTGAGAAATCCCGTTGCCTCTGTTCGAACCGATTTTCTAATTGAATATCGATATGATGTCTTGATTATAAGTCTGTGGCCACAACAAAATATTGATATATGATCGACAATTCAAAGGTGTATCGAGATTAGCGTTTTGATAGTGTATTAACCCTTTCTCGATTAAGATACGACGATGGAAGAATATTACTCATATGATACGTGCAATCAAGAAAAGGTTTGATGAAGATACTTCTTCATCGTGACTTAGGGACTATGGCACATTGCTAGATACTAACCATAGTCGTTGAGCAACCCAAATGTTCGGAATCAAAATGTTCAGTATATGTTCACGGCTGAGTCACAGTAAACCTTTATGATCTACCAAGATCCTCTAACATTTTTTCACATGAGAGAGAGATAAAATATTATCGACAGAGGGTTAACACTCTCATGATAATATTGAAATAGGCCAAAACCGATACGTATAACTATTATATGTATTAATACTCTTTAATGTGTTAAAGAGGCAATTTAATGTAAATTAATTATCAAATTTGATAATAATGATGAACAAATATGTTAAAATATGATTTTAAAATAAAATGATGAAAATTAAATTAAATAGTTTAATTTGGTATAAAATGATCATTTTGCCCCTATGTAATATATGTGTGTAATTTATTATAAATTACATATCTAAATTTGATAATTGTGATTATCAAACATGTTAAAATAGGATTTGAATATAAAATAGTAAAATCTCAATTAAAGTATTTAATTTAGATAGAAATAACCGTTATACCCTTATTTACAAATATAACCAAAGGTATTATGATAATTATACCATAATTATGGATTTTTTTAATCCATTATATTAATTAATTTATTAATTAATTTAGTCATTATATGATTTATTTAAGTGTTAAATAAGTGAATAAAAATTATTTTTATTTATGGTCAAAATTAATACACATGTCATTAGATTATTTGATAATATTTTGATTTTGTATTTTATTTTCATTAGTCCACTTTGCATGATTACACACATAGAAGATAAGTGTGTTTGTATCACCTTAGTTCCATTTATTTAATATATTTATTAGATAAATACTAATTAAATTAAATATAAAAGAAAATATAATATAAAAATATCTTTTATTTTTCATTTTAATTAAGGAAATTATTAAATTTCCATCTCTCTCTCAACAAGGAGTTCGGCTATGGGAAGAAAAGTATGAGGATGGTGTCAAGTGGAGAGGATTCAAGCTTTTGAGTCTTGTTTTTATCACACCTTCAAGCTTACAACATATTTATTCAAAGCCCTAAGGTAATTCATTTGATTATCTCTTGTTTTTAATGTAATTAACCTAGAGTTTTTGAGTTAAAAATTTACAATTGATGTATGATTTAGGCCATAGAACCTTCATATACACTTTTATGCACTTATCACACCCCTCAACCAGCTTATTGCTAGTCCCTTAGCAATATAAAGTGTTAACATTTAGGAATGAATTAAAACAAGAACTCACTTACATGGTATTTATTATTCCACTTCCTTTTGATATTTTCTATATGTAAACTCTCAATCTCATGTCTTAAGTGCATTCACAAAATTCTCAAACAAGAAATTCATAAACCTTCTTTTGTACTTAAAGTGACACAATAATTATGGGGTTTCATCGAAAAAGAGAACAAAATTCATTCTTATTATTTCACAAGAGTTAACATCCTTTAGGTAATATTTATTTTTAAACAAAATATATACAATAACCATAACCCAATTCCTTGATCAATGACTCCCAAATCAGTTAATCTTAAGATATTAGGTGTTAAGACACCCTTATAAGCCTCTTTAAGAAATAATTTTAATCTTAAATAATATTCATAATCTAATTCAATAGTTAATAACTTTCAGACCAATTAACCTTAGGACATTAGGTGTTAAGACACCTCTACAAACCTCTTTAGAAAATAAACATTTATTTATTTATAATTTTTTTTATTGAATACAAGACTTGTTCTTTATAGTCAAGCATACCACTGAGGTTTAGCCCATTTCTAGCCCTTATCAACAATGTCTGCATTTAATATTTTTTTTTCTTTTTTTAGCTCTTAGGTACAACTCTAATGAAATCGTCAAAATAATAGTGTTAAATTCTCAACTTATAACCCACAATCATGCATCAAATATGTGTATGATAAGAATAATTTATAAAATTCTTACTTAATAAATCTATTAACACAAATATTTAATCGATGACCAAATGAAAGTTCACATATTTGAATAATTTAAATAGAAGCAAATAACAAAAACTTGTTACAAATTCCAAAAATCAAAGCCAAAAGCTTGATCTCAATTTGATTATTATACTGAAGTGCAGATAGTCTTGTTGTAATATAGTTCGGTAAATCCAAGTGTTGTAATCTCAAATAGTATTTTTCTAAGAGTCCAATTGGTTTATATCCAACTAAGGTCCAATAGCAAAAGTCTAATAGTAAAGGTATAATAAATAATAGATCAATTTTAAAAGAAGAATTATCAAATAGAAATTAAATACAAATTAAAATACTAAGACTTTGAAAATTGATATCTTTAAATTGTGATTAAGTAATCTTGATCCTTTTTATAACTAAATTGAAACTAACTAAAATTTAAACTCAATTAAAAGATAAAAATCATTTTAAACTTAAAAAGAATATCTTTTTTAGAAAATAGAAAAGTTTTAATAAAAATATATCTTGTTATAAAATTGATAAAAATATTTACAAAAATGTTTATCACATGAAAAATGTTCAAAATATTCTTTGTACCATAAGTCGACAATGAATCAAAGAATATATTTTCAAGCATTCAATGTGTCAAATGTTTATAAGAAATTAAAAATTTTAAATACATCAAAACATATTTTATAAATGACACTTTAATTAAATAAGAAGACTAAACATTGAAGAACAAAAGATTAACCAAGAAAACATACCATTAATTCATTAATGTCAATCTCCTAGCCTTAGTTAGGGGTTTACAAAAACATAAAAATGAGAGAACGAGATATATTACAAACTTATTATTATCTATGACATCTAATGATCTTAAAATACAAAATAAGCCTCTTATTGATAGGCAAATATGATAGTTAAATGTCAAAGTAGGTAATTATAATTTTTAACAAATTGAGTTGAAAACTTTGACAAATGAAATTGAAAGATTTCAGCTGCTATAAAAATGTCATGGATGACCTCAAAGCTTAATGATTTAGCTTCCACGATAAACATAAAAGTTGTAAATAATTTACTTATCTTTCAAGTGCTACTTGTATCAGGTAAATTTAAAATTTCTATGAAAAGATATAAAAAAAATAGTAAAGTATAATCGAGTTAGACTGGAATAGCAATTAGGCTTGTTTAATGGCTTTGAAAATGCAATTTAGATTCCAAATTAATGGTTAAACCAAACAGTAAAAGGTTGGGCAATGAGTTAGTTTTTCACTGAATTAAGATTCACTTTAATAGCTCTTTTAGATGAAAAGTTATGGCCTTATTATATTTGCTGTATGAAAATAAAAAATAAACAGAAATTACTAATAAAATAAATTTTACACCAAAGATTAGAAATATGCATAAATAAAGAGAGTTAATTATACTTTAAAGCGTAAAATAACGAATTTAAACCTTAAGGCTTATATACTTTTATACACTCATCACCAATTTAGTTTTAATGCAAGAAAAATATACTCTATTAAGAGGTTTTGTAAACATGACAATAAGTTGCTTATTGATGTTGACATATTCAATGCACACATCCCCTTTACTTATACGATCATGAATGAAATGGTGTCTAACTTCTATATGCTTAGTCTTAGAATGATGTACTAGGTTTCTTATCAAATTGATGGTACTTGTGTTATCATACATAATTGAAATCATTTCAAGTTTCATGTCATAATCTAACAATTAATGTTTAATCCATAGAAGTTATGTACAACAACTAGCTACGAAACATATTTGGCCTCTATGGTAAATAAAGCAACCGTGCTTTACCTTTTACTAAACCATGAAACTAATTCATTTCTTAAACAATAACATATACCACTAGTGCTTTCTTATCTACCTTACAATATCTATACTCAATATCCAAGTAGCCTTTGAGGTCAAATAAACCATCTTTAGGATAAAATAAGCCCAAATTAGGAGTTTCTCTTAGATAACAAAATATCCTTTTTACGACCACTAAGTACAATTCCTTAGGGTTAGCTTGAAATCTTGCACGTACATAAACACTATAAAGAATGTCATGCCTAGATGCAATCAAGTATAACAATGATTCTATCATTCTTTTATACAACCTATAGTCAACACTTTTGTCAAGTTCATCTTTGTTCAAAAAGGTAGATATACTCATAGGTATATCCATGTGCCTTCCTTCTAAAAGCTCAAGGTAAAACTTGACCTAACACTGTCAATGATATTATCAACTTTGACCCAACCCTTAAGGCCTCACGATTTTGTTCTTAGTAATGGGCCCAAATCCATTTCAAAAAGCCTTATTGATAATTTAGTTCAAATCTTATATATATAAAAACTTTCTCTCCCAATCTGTTGTACAATCGATCCTGTCCCAACAACCATCCTGAAGCTTGTTAAGAGTCGCTTCTTATTCAGGCATTCTTGTCTCAATGCCACTCCCTATCTTTAAGGAATAGGTTGTTACAGGCCCATCAATTTTTAGAGGGCTCGTTACCAATCCCATCATTATACTGGAAAAGAGTTAGCTCTGATATCATATTTGTTACACTTGACCCAACACTGTCAATAATATTGTCTATTTTGACCTGACTCTTAGGGTTTTAGGTTTTGTTCTTGATAATGGGCCCAAACACATCCTAATAGGTCTCATTGATAACTTGATTCTAACCCCACATATATAGACCAGGAACTTGCTCTCTCATCCTAATGTAAAACTCGATCGTGCATCCGGAACCATCCTAAAGCTTGTTAGGAGTCACTTTTTACTCAGATATTCTCGTTCTGACATCACTTTCCAGCTTCAAGGATCGGGATGTTACACTTAAACTTTTTTAAAAGTTCTTTAACATATCTAGATTGAAAAATATAAATTCCATCATTTGTTTATTTTATTTGTAAACACAAAAGAAAATTTAACTATTAATCATTCTCATTTTAAATTCACTTCTTATTAAATTCAAAAATTTATTATACAAGGGATTCATTAGTGCTTCTAAAAATGATATCATCTAAATAAATTTGTATAATCAAAATATCTTTATCTTTAATTTTGATTAAAAAAAGTTATATCAACAATCCCTCTTTCAAAATCATTCTTTAGCAAAAATTTACTAAGCCTCTTCTACCAAGCTCTAAGAGTTTATTTCAATTGATGAAGAGTTTTAGTAAGTTTATAAACATGATTTGAAAATATATGACTTTAAAAATCAGAAGGATGCTCAACATATATTTCTTTATTTAAAAATCTATTTAAGAAAGCATTTTTAACATTCATTTGAAACATGTAAATGCTAAAAGAATTAGGATAACTTTTAGTCTAGCCACGGGTGCATATGTCTCATCATAATCTATCCTTTTCTCTTAATTATAACCTTGAGTAACAAGTTTTGCATTGTTTCTAATGGTATGCCCATGCTCATTTAGTTTGTTCCTAAATACATATTCAATTCTTATAGTTTGATGGTCGTTTGATCGTAGAACTAAGGTCTATACCTCATTTCTTTAGAATTAATTTAATTTTTCTAGCATTTTTAGGATCCAATCCTCATCATCTAATTTATCCTCAACTCGGTTTGGCTCTATTTGAGACACAAAGGTAAGGTTTTATATTTTCTCAAGGTTTTAAGGTATCTCTTTATTAGCTCTCCTAGTTCTAACTCCTTGAGATGGATCTTCAATAATCAACTCTTTAGAATGGTTTGATGCATACTTATTTAGAACTCAACTCCTCTTGCTTTCTCCTTAGCAATGATCTTAACCAATTCTAGATCAAACTCATCAAATGTTATATGCACAGTCTTCTTAACCACTTGAGTTCTCCTATCATTATCTTTGATGTTAAGAATATAACAAGTACACACAAAATCCTAAATTATTTAATATTTGGCTTTTTTTGATATATAAGCTTATAAGGTATTTTCTCAAAAAGAATTTTAATTAATACCCTATTAGTAATATAACAAACTATATTAATAAATTTAGTCTAAAAGTATTGTGATGGCTCATATTCACTAAGCATCGTTTTACTTATATCTTACAAAGTTTTATTCTTTCTCTCAGCTCTACCATTTTATTGTGGTATCTTAGGAGCAGAGAATTTATAAGTAAACCTAATTTTATCATAAAAAAGCCTCAAACTCTCAATTGACAAACGCATCCACTTAATCACTTTTTATCTTCACAAGTTTATACCCAAGTTCATTTTGAATTCTCCTAGAAAATTTCTCAAATGCCTCAAATGTATCACTCTTATTTTCTAAAAAGAATACTCAAGTAAATCTTAAGTAGTCATCTACTATAACATATGCATAAAACTTATCACTTAATGGTATAACTGTATTGGGTCCAAACAAATCCATATGAATAAACTCTAGGGATTTAAATATTGAAATAATATTCTTAGGCTTGAATAAGCTTTTCACTTATTTATCCATTGGACATGGTCCACAGATCTTACTCTTAGTAAACTTGATGTTGGAAAGGTTATTCAATATGCCATGTCTATCTAGTTTACTAATGAGATCCATACTGAAATAACCTAATCTTTTATACCATAACCATAAATCATCATATAGCACTTCCAAATATATGACATTCATAACATTAATTTTATTAAATTCAATCATATATACATCACCAATTCTAGGAGCATGCAAAACTTTCTTATCATCTGCATCAATAACATCACATGCATTGTTAAAAAATACAATATTAAAACCATTACCACACAATTGAGATATGCTAAGTAAATTGTATTTCAATCTATTAACATCAAGAATATCGTTAATTTTAACATTGTTTACCTTAATTTCACCAATGCCAAATACCTTTCTACAGCTATTGTAACCAAAACCACATCTTTTACTTTCTTTTTTGTTAGATGCAAGAATAGCCTTTTGTCTCCCATTATATGCCATATCCACTATCAAGAATTACCTTTTGTTATACCTGATACCTTTCCCATGCAATTCCTATAAAATATAAAATGTTTATTTTGGTACCTATTTAACTTTGGGTCTATAAATGTTAGCCTTAGGCTTTGGAACCCATGTCATTCTAACAACTATATTAGATTTTATAAATGTACCTTTAGGAACCTAAATTAACTTTAGATCTTGTAGGTAATTTTTTTAATAGTGCAAGTATTGCTATAATATCTTTATCTAGAACAATAATGGCACACAACTAAAAAGCTTACTTGTTTAGAAGATTTAACAAAATATTTTGAGTAAGTCTTTTGTTTGATTCTCGACCTATAACCTATTCTGATGTTATCAAATACTAATCTTTGACCATCAAACAAATTATCTAATACTTTTTCTCTTGATGTGAATTTGACTAGTATTTCTTTCATATCATTTATTTTATCGTTCAACTCTTTATTCTCAGTTCTTAATACATTCAATTTAGCCTCACACTCACATGCATTTTTCTTTTTTAACTCACATTAATTTTTAATGATTTATTTTCTTTTACCAACAAAGAGTTTTTCATTTTAACATCTTTGTGTTTCAAATAGGGCTTTTCAAAATCAGATAACAATTTTTCATACAAATCAACCAATTCATCATACAAAAGGTCATGTTTACTGCTTAAGCATATATCATAGTATGATGAAGAATATTCTAAAGAGTTTACCTCACTATCAAACTGTTCCATTAGACAGAAATTTGCCTATTCATTTTTTAAGGATGATGACATGCTTTTCTCACTGAATGATTCATCCCACATTACTTTCATTGCTATGTTCTTTTTGTTGTCTTTTTTTTTCTTCTTTTATGGACATTCAAGCCATATATATCTTAGTTATTTACATTCATAGCAGATGATATTCTTGTCTTTCTCCCTTTCTTTCTCCTTCTCTTTGTTCTTCTTGTACCTATCTGATTTGTTATTTTTTTGAAATTCTTTTCTCTTCTAATTCCTTTCTCTTAGTCTATCTTTGTTAAAGAACTTCTTGAATTTTTTAGCCATCATTATAAATTCTTCATCTTTTGACTCCTCATCACTTTCATCATCTTCATCATTTCTTATACTTTTTAATGCCACATTTTTCTTGTCTTTTTCTCTATTGTCATCTTCATTTTTACTTGCTTTTAATTCGTATGTCATCAGCAAACCAAATAACTCTTCTAGTCGTAGCTTGTTGAGATCATTGACCTTTTAAATAGTAATCACTTTATCCTCTCAAGATGATGGACTTCTTAATATCTTTGTCATAATATCTACATTTGAATATGTGACACCCTGAATTTTTAAGTAAGGGCATTTTCATCTTTTCCTAAATATACGTCTGGGTTTTGTATAGATTAATAATATTTCAAATATCAATATGAGATTTTTGAAAGAGTTAAAATGATTAAAATATGAGTATGGATGTCGAAAATTAAACGGTAACTCGATCGCAAGAGAAAGCTCAAAGTAAAAAGTATTCGATCGAACGAATCCTTGGATTCGTTCGAACGAATGGGTTCGACTGAACGAAAGCATGGTTCATTCGATCGAATCAAAGACACCAGACTTACAGAGAGCTCAATAATTTATGATCGAACGAATCAGTGATTCGTTCGAACGAAACATCATTCGATCAAACGAATGGGTGAATCGTTCGAATGAATGTATGGATTGAAATTTTTTAGGGGCTCGTGAAATCCTCAATCGAATGAAGGGTTCGATTCGTTCTAACGAACCTCACTTTGATCGAACAAACTGATTGATTCGTTCAATCGAATCGCACAAAAAGACTGATTTATCCCCTTCTGAAAGTTTCTTTTCTTATATAATCAAGGGTAAAATTACTATTTTGCCCCTCACTTTTATAAAAGGAGCTGAGTCCCCTTTCTTTTCCCCCCATTTTATTCTTTTTTTCCTTCTCCTCCCCTCTCTCGTTAGTTCTTTACTCCTCTCACAACACACTCCATTTTTCATCTTTTCCTTAATTTCTTTTCATTCTTGTGACATACTCTACATCCCAAACGTGTTGGTAGCTTCCATTTAACGCAAGGAGCGCAAAAATCGCAAGAGAAGAAAGCTAGGGTTTGGGGGTCATTTGGCATTTTTCAACTTCTAGGCCAAATCGAAGGAAACCGACGATACCACAAGATTCGTAGCTTTGTTTCTAATCTATCTATAGCTTTTGTTTCATATTTTGGCCAACTTTTAAGAAATGGGTTTTACTGTACTTTGTTTAGGTTTTCTAGTTTTAATGCATGAATTGAGGTTTTCTGGTGTTTGTTGGAATGTAGAAATATTTTGTAACTTGTTAGAAAGCTAGAATGGGAATTTGAGAATAATGTGGATGATGATGAACAATACTTGAGTTACTGTTAGGTGAAGATATGGGGTCCACGTATAAAAATCATAGAATCGAGTCGAAATACGTTAGTTTAACTCAGTTGGGAGATTATTGATAGTAAGGATTCGATAATCGATTGTATAACAAGGGTTTTATCTGATTTTAGGTATATACCAATTTTGGGTATCCAAGTTAATTATATTTTACGCATACGAGTCCCATTTGTAATTTAGAAATGAATATTGATGGGATTTTGGTATATATGTATATAGACATCGATCGTGAGGATCAGGAACATGACCCGAACGAGAAACTCTAGGAAGTGCGAACCCTCCCTAACCTGTGAGTAGATGTTTATTTATTATATTTAGTTAGTTAGTTAGTTATTTGAATATTTTATGAAAATTTTATATTTTAATGTTCTAGAACATTAGATAATAGTATATGTTTTTATGTAGAGGCGGAGTAATGGATTTTGTGTGGTGTGCAGAAGGGCCCCTTATTTGTAGTTGATAATTTTATAGGAAAAGTATTTTATAATTTGATATGTTATTCATTTTGATTTTTATGTATATTGGTGGTTTAAGATTAAATAAGATTTTATGTGATTAAAATGGGTTATTGATTTGATATACTTGAATGTTTCATTGATTCAAATTTAATTTAATTTTGTCTTAGTTTTGTGGTTCCTGGATTGATGATTTTATGATAATAATAATTATGGCCTTGAGGGCCATGTTTTATGATTTTATTGAGATAATGAATATTTTTGTACGGTTTTATAAGGAGTCATGATTTACGTGATGGGATTGATTGATTGATATTTTGAATAATGATTTTATGATGATGATACGGCTTGAGGGTCAGGTTTTAGTTTTGTTATGTCATGATACTGCCATTAGGGCTATGTTTTGTCATTTGTGATAATGATTTGGTCAGTGGGTCAGGGTTTATGTTTGTATATTAGTGATAACGGCTATGCGAGCAGGTTTTTATACTATAGCTACAGAGTGGTAGCCTGAGAGAGAGTTTACTGGGACGTGGACCCCCGGGTGAGTGCTGATGTGATAGCCTAGGAAAAATCTAGAGAGAGACAGTTTAGGTGAGTGCTGATGTGGTAGTTTAGGATGGACCTAGATAGAGGCTGTCTAGGTGAGTGCTGTTGTGATAGCTTGGGAGAGGACCACAAGGTGACCGCCTAGGTGAGTGAGTACCAGATTGGGACGTATGGTAGCCCATCTGGGGATTTGAGGTAAAGTAGCCTGAGGATAGACCTCGAAGAGGCCACCCAGGTGAGTGTGTGCCAGATAGTAGACGACCTTGAGAGCCGAGATATTGATTGTAGCTACAGGATTTGTGGTAGCCTAGGAATGATCACTGGAGGTGGTCCCCCTAGGTGAGTGCAGGAGACTTCACAGGTGGGGGTTGTTACGTGATGTTGTGTTATTGTATTGGAGATGTGAGTGACCACCTGTGGGTCTTATCGGGGATAGTCACGAGTATCACCACGTGACTACTCGATAGCTAACATCAGTGGTGGGCTTATTTTTTAACTAAAGCATGCATTGTTTTATTTTTTGCATTTAAGACTAAAATTTTTAAATAGCATGTTTTATATTACATATAAAATCCATTAATAACTCGGTGTTGCGTCTGATCTGCGTAATTACCGGAGAATCAGCTTTGCCCAATGATTTTCTTAATATTTGATAAGTTTTGGGTGTATAATGAAAAGGAGACATTAAACTTGCTTTTCGTTGTAGTGTTTTTATTT
>JAVXUL010089283.1:0-23110 GCA_035590515.1 Trichilia minutiflora | reverse complement strand
TTATCATATAATATCATTAGACTATAATTAGTGTGTCTACTGTGTGATATAATTATCCATTCAACACTATGTATGTAGGAAATAATTTAATAATTTATTTAATAATTAAATAAAATTATTCGAATAATTTATATACATTCAATATTTATTTGTATAAAAAATAAAGGAAGCAGCTAATGTATATAAATAAAGAATAATTTCTTTTATTAATAAATATAAGATTTATACAAGATTATAAGCCTTAAAATCGACAACACGAATGGTTTCTAGGGCATACACACTAACAGTTTTGTCTTTTGTAATGTTATTAGTTTTTAGATGGATGTGATTGAAACGCTATTATTTTGTATTTTATTATGGATGTGGCCTTGTTTGTACATATTTTGTCCTTGATTTGGCTATATATGCCAATGTTGTTATTCTAGCCTTATATGCTAATATTGTTGTGTTGGGTCTTATGTGCCAATATACGTATTTCTGACCTTGTATACCATGATTTATGTTTTAGTGTTGTGCGCCCTTATTTATTAATTTTGGTCTTATGTGCCAATATTTTACTATCATTGAGGGTGAGGGCATCCTCGAGTCAAATGAGGTGGATAGAACTCAATAGACTTAAAGGTAAGGATTTTCCTATAATAAAGTAAGGTGAATGGAATCCACGAGACCCAAGACAAAGTTATGCTATAATATTTTGAAATTTAAAGGTGAGTATTATCTATACAACCTAGTATAAAGGTGGGTGAAATCCAATACATTCAAGGGTGAGGATCAACCATGCAATAATAAAGATATAGGTAGAATCTAATAGAACCAAAGAATCTACATCCATGAATTCTTCATATATGCTTATGAATACACATGTTATATGTATACAGGCCATCTAATTATGGTGTGATAGATTAAGGTTGATAAACTTGCAGGTAATGCTATTGATATCAGTATGAGGTCATGGAGGCCGATTCCATTGTTTGCCTAAATAAACGATGTTATTTATGATTATGATTTTATACCACTTAATGTATGATGGTGAAATGATGATGATATTCTAGATAATCATTGATTACATAATAATTATGATATGTATAGATTTTACTTAAAATTATAAATTAATGTGTATACAATGATATAACACATACAGTTAGAATAGTATGATTGATTACAACTACAATATGATAGCTTAGGCAAATTCAGATAGAGATTGCTCCAATAAATGTGCATTAAATATTAGTTGATATTGAGATTTGATATGAATTAGAGCCAGAAGGCTGTGTATAGGTTGAATATATGGTAATTATGAGGAATTTTAGCTTTATTGCTAAAAAATTATTTCTAAAAGAGATTTGAGTGATTTATAAATTCACTCTCTAAATATGTAAATGTATACTCATTCTCTCACTGTTCAGTTTTAGGTATATCTGAGTTTGGTTGATGATTTTAGATAGTAGTGATTACATAGAGAATTTGAGGGCTCTGATATATTTCTACACTCGACTCATAGTTTTATAAATTATGTCCACTGAAGTTGTTTAAACTAGTTGACTTATGTATATGTTTCTAAATTTATAAAGAACTTTTGAAATTAGATGTTTCGTATATTTGTAAACTTGTTATATATCTTATTATGAAAAATATTTTGAGAAATAAATAATATTGATTTGAGTATAGGTATCCAAAAAGCCTTAAGACTCTGAATGTATATTTTGGGGGTAAGAATATACATCAAAGATCTATGACGATTGTCATATATGAACCTCTATAGACTTCTGAACTTTGCACTAGTTTTCTCATTAAGCTATTCGAGTGTTTTGGCTTGCTAGGTGTCTTTCTACTTATCATGGGATTTCTTTTTTTGAGGTTGCTTGTGGACACAATTCATGAGTCTTAATGACATAACAAAGCAAGAGCGGGCTTCGATTTGATTTTTTTCTACAATGTCAATTGTATCCACGACTCAGAACTTTAATTTTAAGTATTGAATGCTTTTCTATTACTTTTATAATCTTTAAGAATGGTCATCCTAAGATTATAGAATAAGTGATAGGAATCAAACAACATACCAAGATGGGTTAATCTTTTATGAGTTAAAGGAGGGTCGATTGCAAGACTGAGAGCTAAGTCTATGCGAGGAGCTATGAATGCATTTTTCAAGTATCAAGGAATATAATGGAAGCAATAGCATCAAGTATTAATGAAAAAGAGTTAATTCATTTGATTCAAACCGAAGAATCAACTCAAGTCAGCTTATTTTGAAGTCAAGATAGAAACTCATGCAAATTAGAACTGTTTTGTGTTTTGAAAGTTTTTAAATTTTAATTATATATAATTTGGGCCAAACTAGTTATTGACGCCTTATTTAATTTATTTAGAGTTGATTTATGGATAGATTTACTTAAGCCCACTTAAATAACCCAGCTTCAGAACTATTAATTAACGTTTGTTTTAGTGTTTGCCAATTTAAAGACTATTTTAGTTGTTATGTGTATAAATTATTAGTTTTTGTTTTGGTGAGATTTCATTCAAGAAAAGAGAGAGTTTCCTTTTTCTGGTTCTTTGAAGAACTAATAAAACTTATTAAGGTTTCAGCAATCTTGTGGTTTCAATCCAGCTTATCACTTATGAATCTTTTTCTGAATATGACGTTATCGTTTCTACAATTTTTAAACTCTGGTTCTATGTTTGGTTATGTCCTTGGGTCTTAGGTTTAATATACTTTAGGTTTTAGGATTAATCTAAACATTTAGGTCAAGTTCTATTCTTGTAATCTAATTTAGATTTTCTAGGTTAAAAACAACATCTTGTGCCATAGGATTCTTACAAATTAGTAGAGTTCACATCATTTGGTATTAGAATTAAAATTCTAAGTTAGGTTACTCTATACTTTAATATTTAAATTAATATCTATAATTTTCTGTATTTTTTGGGTTTCATTCTTTAATAAACAAAAAAAGAAAAGATGTATTCTTATTTGTTAGCATCTAAGTAATTGAGTTATTGTTGTTGTTTAAGTTTATATTCATATAACTAGTTGATAAAAAAAAAGAAAAAAATTGAAAAAAAGAGAGAAAAAACAAAAAAAAATGGGGGAAAAATTTTTTGGAGATTCCTGAAAAAAATTATAAACAAAGAAAAGAAAACACTTGTTACTTCAATTTACTTAAGTTGGGTGTTGTATGGATTATTGAGTGTTGATTAATTTTATTTTTGTATTAATTAGTTTTGCCATACTTGTTGAGTTTGAATTGTTATGTTAATTCACTATAAGGTGGAATTTGATTGAGTTTAAATTTAGTTTAGATAAAGAACTAAAGAGGGAAATTAAGTGCTTATTTGACCAATTATGCGCAAACACGAGTATTGAGTGCAAACATGTGAGGGAATGCAGCGAGGTTGTTTATTCTAACTTTATTTTGCAAGTTATAATCATATCTTCAAGAAAGAATAAGAGTGGAATAAAAAAGGAAAAAATATATAGGTCATTCATGTTTAAAGTGATTTGATAGTAATTTGAGAAAATGAATTCATTATTTGATCAAGTAAGAACATCAATGGAGAAGAGAAGCATTACCATTAAACAATTGCAAAGTTGGGGTAAGAGTGCTTGAAGAAGAGTTAAGATAGATGATTTTATGACTAACTTTTTAATAATGATTTGGTATTGAGTGTAAGTTTAAGTAAATCTAATAGAGGTCAAGGTAATAAGGACGGTTATATGAGAAAAGAGAATAGAGTTGATCTAGATGAAAAAAGAATCAATTTAAAAATTCTTATATTCAAAGGTAAGAATAATCTGGACACTTATTTAAAGTGGGTGGGAAAGAAGAATGGAGTTGGTTTTTGAAAGCCACTATTATTTATAAATTATGTACTACTTTAGTGGGATCAACTTATGACTAATGTATGAAGAAAGAATGAACTACCTATTAATAGTTGAAAGGATATGAAAGCAATGATGAGGAGATGGTTTGTATCTGGTCATTATCAGTGTTACCTTTACCAACAAGTGCAAGACCTTACAAAAGGTCTAAAAGTATTGAGGAGTACCATAATAAGATGAAGATTGCCATGACTAAGGCAAATATAAAAGAAGATAGGGAGATCACAATGGAATAGCTTATATGAGGGTTGAATCGAGAGATAGACAACGTGGTGAAATTGTAATATTTTGTAGAAAGTTGTCAATTCTAAGACTGAATAATATTCAAATTCATAACCTTCTTGAAAGACAAATTAGAGTGATAAAAAATAAAGAGAAACGTAGAAGCGAATTATCTAAGAGAAAAGATAATGTAGAAGCAAGGATACAACTGAAAGTACCTAAGGAAAAAATAAAAATATTAAGTGTTTTTGGTGTTTGAGTCATATTACAGTTGTGGAAAAAAAAGGACAATGATGCGAGTATCCATAGGAGAAATAAGGATATTAAATGTTTTCGATGCTTTGGTAAAAGCCATATTGCATTACAATATCCTAATAAGATTATCAAGGTCATGAGAGATGAAAAGGACATTAAGATCGAGGGAGAGTCCCTGGGTAGTGAGACATTAAAACTGAGGAAGATTTATGGTCAATGGGGGCATTGGAGATGTGGAAGAGACTAAAGAAGAAATTATGTGATCTCGAAAGGATTTAGGTGACAAAGTTAAATACACAGTTGAAGAAGAGATACTTGTAACCCATAAAAACTTAAATACACAAGTTAAGAAAGTTGACAATGTATAGTGGAACAACACATTCCACATAAGGTGCTATGTTAAAGATAAGGTTTATAGTGTGATTATTAATGAGAAAATTTATACTAATGTTGCTAGCATAGATATGGTAGAGAAATCAGATTTATCTACTATAAAGCATCCAAAACCATATAAATTACAATGGTTGAATAATTATAAAGTAGTGAGGGTAAAACAACAAGTGCTAATAACATTTTCAATTGATAGATATAAGGATAAGGTATTATATGATGTGGTACTTATATATGCATGCCACTTATTGTTAGGAAGGTCGTGCCAATGTGATCGAAAGATGACTTATGATGGTTCTAAGAATTGTTATTCACTCAAGAAGGATGAAAGGTCAATTACTATTTTACTATTAAATTATAAAACAAATCTACGAAGATCAAATAAGAGTTTAAAAAGAGAGTTAGTTGAGAACCAAAAAGAAGACTGAGGGTAAACACTCTAGTAGGAATTTAAGTAAGCTAAGAGAAGTAATAGAGTGTGAGAACAAACACTTGGATAAGAAAATGAGTGATATTGAGATGGAAAGAGTTGAGAAAGAGAGTGTTAAAGAAAATAAGGGGAAAATAGTGAGCGCATATACAAAACTGAGTGATGTAAGGGCAGTCTACATTACTAAGCAACCTATACTTTTACTTCTTTACAAACAAGCCTTCTTTAACACTAAAAAACTTGATGATTCTTTGTCTATTATTATTTTTATATCGTTCTTGTAGGAAAGTATTGATATATCTTCCAAGGGTCTGGATGGATTGCCAATAACTAGAGGAACTGAGTATCAAATTGGATTCATTTTAGGATCAACAATTCCAAACCGACATTACTATAAGAGTGATTTTAAGAAGATGAAGGAATTGGTTTTTTAAACTAGTAATAGACCATGGGAAAATCTATTTAGGTAAGTCACAAGTACATTTTGCCTAAAGTATACACTTATACCTACTTTACATGTAAAATTGATAAATCTATAGCAAGTTGAATATTATTATACAACTTATTTTAAATTTTTGAATATATCTCATGCATATGGAAGAGTAACTTATGGTAAATTCCATAAGCATAATGGATTTTTGTGTAAAGAGTATTAGTTGTGTGTGCCTGAAGATTCATTACAAAATTTAATAGTTGAGAAAAATATGAGGGAAAAACTAATACAACCTTATTGCAATAAGAAAATTTTAGATACCTTAAGTGCTATTTCTTTGTATTTCATTTGAAAATTTATCAAGATAGAATTGATATGAAATGCCTAGAGTATGAACAAGTCACATATGCAGTTTTATCCCATAAGTTGCATACATTTTTAATTCTACCTAGTGAATATTGCATTGAATTTTTCTTAGAGATTATATTGGATTCACTTTAGTTTAAAAGGAGCTGAGAATTAGGTTTTATTATGATTGATAGGATTCCAAGATTACTTTATTGTATGCCATGAGTTTCATGATGCAATAAATATGGCTGATGTGACCTTTTAAGAAGTGAAATGACTACTTGAAAAGCCTAAGAATACGGACTCAGTTAAAAATATCGAGTTTTAGGGCCATTTGTAAAGAACTTAATGGGAAAAAAATGAATTGGTAAAGAAGCACTATAAGGGAAGATAAGCCGAGTGATTTGTCTTTTCGGATCATAAAAGGCTTAAGAGACTCATTTTTGAACCTAGATGTTGGATTTATATGCTGATTCTAAAGAGAAAACTTCTAACACTAATGTGTTCTGGGTTGCCTCCAAGAGACTTTGGACTATTCTAAGTAGTCGAGAGCATTAATGCATATAAAACTTGTCTACCTGGTGAGTATAGTTTTTGTGCCAATCTAAAACATCTAATTCATTTCTCTTCTCTTGATTCAAATGCTAATTTGAGGACAAACCTTCTTGAAGAGAAGGGGAATAATAGGGATCAAACTTGTACATCAAGACATGTTGATCTATTATAAATTAATGGAGGGCCGTTTGCAAGACCAAGAGCTAAGTCCATGTGAAGAGCCATAAACTAGTTTATTCAAGTATCAAGGAATAAAATGGAAAAACTATCATCAAGTGTTGTTGAAAAAGAATTAATTAATTTAATTCAAACCGAAGAATT
Source organism: Trichilia minutiflora (assembly GCA_035590515.1). NCBI lineage: Eukaryota > Viridiplantae > Streptophyta > Magnoliopsida > Sapindales > Meliaceae > Trichilia > Trichilia minutiflora. Next base: position 16,279 of record JAVXUL010089283.1, on the reverse strand, counting down.
AACTCAAGTTAGTTCATTTTGAAGTCAAGACAAAAACTCTTCTAAATTAGAATCCCATAGAATAAAATGTTATTTTCAACCCAAAAAAGCTAAATCATATTATAAAAATAGAACCTTGACCCAATGTTTAAATTAATCCCAAAACCTAAGGTATATTAAACCTAATACCCAAGGACTTAACCAAACATAGAACCAAAGGTTTAAAAATGGTAGAAAAAATAATGCCACACTTAAAAAAAGATTCATGAATGATAAGCTGGATTAAACATCATAAGATTATTAATACTTTGATAAGTTTTATTAATTCTTTAAATAACCAGGACAAGGAAACTCTCTCTTCTCTTGAATAAAATCTCACCAAAACAACAGCCAATAATGTTTGTACACTATAACTAAAACATCCTTTAAATAGGTAAACCCTAAAACAAACCTTAATTAATAATTCTTGGGTTGGGCTATATCAGTGAGCTTAAGTATGCCTATCTATAAATCAACTCTGAATAAATTAGTGGGGGTTCTCATTAATAAGGTATATGTAGGTTAACCATTTGAAATTCAATCATAATTGTCTTTTGGTGAGACTTGTCTCTTATAGTAACTGGTAACAAAATTGTCCCTAATAAAAGGATACAAGAGCCCTAAATTTAGCGAGAACCAAATTTAAACTTTCTTACTTTAGGTCTTTAAGTTCTAAAAATTTTAAAGTTTTCTTGAAAATAATATTCATCAAACTATCGATGTTGATTAATATCCTACTTCTAGATTTCATCCCCATTTTTAATGTCATGACTAAGGCACCATCATGTAGGTAGTGCACCTAGCTTCGTTTACATAAATAAACATAATGGGATCCGAGGTGACTTTTAGCCTTTTTTCTACCCTGATGTTTATAATGTCAAAGTTACTAGCAAAGTTGAGAAAGGAGAAGTTTAATTACTTTTTGCCCAAATTTAGTTTTTTGCAAATGTGGACCTTCTAAAACTTACCAGATCCTATACCATTTATCATCCATATTAGAAGAACTTGAGGGTTATCTATCTTCTAAGTCAACCACAAGGTAACTGAGGTAATGGTTTTTTATCAAAAGCTTGATTTGCTCCTTCAAATATAGGTAGTTGTTAGTGTTGTGGCTATAGGCGTTATGATGCTTATAGAATCAATTCTTTAAATGTCTCAATATATTAGATTTGATGGGTTCAAGTTCAGCTATGTAAGACTGTTGTCTCTTATATATCAAAGTACCTGCAAGAGGGTGCCTTCAAGGGAGTAAAGCTTCTACCCTGTACCTGTACCACTATTTTATGTCATTGTCTAGCGTAAGTCTTTATAATTTCCTTTCGTCTATGAGGTCAAGATAATTTTGACATCCCACCTCTTTTATTCTTCTCATAGTTAGGTTTTTATTGAATTTTTTAAATCCTTCCTGTTGTTAGGTCTTTGGACTTTGGACATGTCCCTCTATGTTAGTTTAGTTATCTTGTCTACTCTCATTCACATAAGATCTTAGTTTTTAATCTTGATCTTATTAAAGAGTTCTTTATGAAAAACTTCATAAGTGGTAATAGATTGCTTGATGATTGCATACCACCCTTTATTAATCCTCAATCCTCTTCTAAGGCCTTCTCAAGCTAGAGAATGGTGAAAGGTCCTAATATCGATGACTTTTTTGTGATACCTCCTCATAAAACCCCTTAAACTTTTATTTTGCCCATGACGAATTAGTAAAAGGGATCGTATGCTTTAGGCAATTTTGATGTACCCTAAAACTCCTCAAAGAATAGATGACTTATTTGCCTAAAATTTTTAATGGATCTTAAGATCATGCTCTTAAATCATCTTATAGTTAACCCCTTCAAAGTTAATGGGAAAAGACTGCACATTTACTACTCTGATAAACCTTAAATGAGCTTAATTTCTCTAAAAATATTGAGATGCTGTTAGTGTTGTATGTTCTAAAAATCATTCGTGTTATTAATTTCAGAGTATTTTGTCTTGTATCATTATATATATGTACTGTACATAGATATTAATGAAGAAAGTGTTTCTTATTCATATGTGTAAATTGCTTCCTCTTTCTAATCTTACTAATGGATAAAGTATGTATATAAATCGCCTAAATAATTTAATTATCTAAATTATTTCTTACACATACTATATCAACTGGGTATCGATATCGTATAGTAGGTACACTGAATGTCTTTGACGAATATCATAAAATGATACTCGTACGGGTAACAATGATAATTATGTCACTAGAATATTAGTATAGATTAATAGTTAAAGAACTGTTTTTCAAATATAATCAAAGAAATGATAAATCATATAAAATATATGAGTCAATAATTCGTCAACTGATTATACTAGTATACAAAGTACTGTTTTGACTTGAGATATCATAGCCATTATCTGATGTAAATGAACATGGTTTATATAATATATAAGTGCTAGACTAATTGTGTTTCACAAAAGAAACCCATTTAGTCATATGTTATTTATATTAGGATGTGAATGACTGTTAAGATAAGATCTGTTAGTTCGACACATAAAATATTGAGTTTCGTTGACTTAATCCATATTCAAGTTTCCATTCAGATATCAGTAAATAACTAAAATAAAAAAAAATTCAGGTTAAAAAGTGATAAATGTTATATGAAAGATTTCGTGATGACTAATTTAACACATAATGACTAATAGTTTGAATAGACACTGAGTTTAGAAGGTTTAATATTTTGTGAGTCCTAACTTAGTGGGGATTAGATAACAAAAAGACATTATCCACACAGTATGTATAATTGAAATAAAATAGTTTGATGAAGCCTATCTTTATTGTGGTTTAGGGTCTATGGTATATTACTAGATATTAACTATGATTATTGGGCATTCAAATAGTTCAAAACGAGATCGATGAGATAGATTTTGGCTCACAACTAACACTATAATAAATCCGAGATATCACAATCAACAACTTTATTCTAGTCTTACTTATTATCAAAGAGAATTAATAAATATTATCCATAAGAAAGCTAGTACTCTCAGAGATAATATTCGATAAAAAAGTATAAACAATTTATATATTAAATAGTTTAACGAAATTGAGAGCTTAATGAATTGACCTAAAATAAAATTTAATGTAAGTTATAATATTCTATTAATATTAAAAAATATAAATATATTTAAATAAAGTGGGTCAAAGATTATTTGACTAGCTTTAAAATAAGTTTAGCATTAAAGAGTTCAATACAAGCAAACTTGTCATTTTACATATTACTATTACAAAACTTGTTTGAAAAGTTTTAGAACATGTTTGTCATTGATTTAACTGATAGGGACATTAATTTAAATGTTACACAATTATATAAAGAGGTCAATTTCCACTTGAATATATAATTTTTCACTAATTTTCAAAAGTTAAAAATTGAAAATAAGCTCTTACTATTCGGCCAAAGCAAAGAGTGAGATTGGGGTTTTGATTCTTAGAGATTCTATGCTTTTGGAATTGTCCTTCATCAATCCTAAGCTAAAGGTTAGCTTAATTGTCATTTAATTTGATTAATTTGTGATTATTTAACCCTAATGCATGTTTAAAGTAATAAAACCCTAATTAGCATGTAATCACTTAATCAACCAATCAAAATGGTATCAAAGCTCCTAATTTAGTTGTTTAATTGCTTATTTAATGCTTGATTGTGGTTATGGTAGCTTGGTTTTGATGATTTGATGCTTGGTTTGGTTATGGAAAAATTTATGTTCAAGAATGTATTATGGTGGCGAAGGTGATGAATAGCTCATCATCTTAGTACTGTAATGTGATTAGAAGTGTTATGTGATGAATTTGAGACTATGGATACATTTATTTCATGTGATAAAATGATTTGATCATGGATATAAAACCCTAAATGTTTCGGCCAACATGGGTAATCATAGGCAATTTTTGTGCTTTATGTTTTAAATGCCATGAATGTGCATATTTCATGAGATGAAATGAATTGACAATATGATTCATGCTTGATGTGTTCGACTAGATGTGTTCAATGCAAAAAAGTTGTGTTTTTGATGATTAAATGCATAAATGTTATGTAATTATATTTAATCAATGCTAAATGTTAGGTTTTGATTAATTGATGGTTGTTTAATTGTTAAACATGTTAAATGATCATAATTTAATGAAATTAAGGGTAATTATGTTGAAATGATTATTAAGAATTGCTATATATATTCAACCACCATGAATAATGCACAAGTATCATGTATTTTTGGCGAATGGATGCTTGTTTAAGCGTTAATCATGCTATATTATTATAATTAGTTGTGATTATGTTTAATTGACCACTATGGATACTAAAAAGTTCTCAGCCATTGAGGGTTTTATGTGATGAATGGTTAATCTTAGTTAAGTTGCTTGGCTTATGCTTAATTCATGAGATGAATTAATATTTAGGCTAACTCTAATGATTAATTTGATTAACATTATGTTAAAATTCATTAATGGTATTGCTAATTAATGTGATTAATTAGTTATGTATTGATGTATGTCTATATATGTGTGTGTGTGTGTGTATATATATATATATATATATATATATATATATATTATATGATAATGTATGTATAATGCATCAATGATAATGTCATGCATGTGATGCAAAATGACATCATAAATTTGAATTTCTAAAGTTAAAAATTTCGATGGAAAATTGTCAAGTTAAGTTAATGTTGACATTTGGTTGAATTTTTTAATTTTAGAAATGACTATGTCTTTGACTTTTGAAAAGAATTAAGTGAATTATAAGTTAGTCTAAGTTTACAAGTTAAACTAATTTTACAAGTAACGATGTTAGTTATTTAATAAATAATCCCGAATAGGCGAAAACGATCCGATTACTCGAGTATCGAGTAATAAATCGAACCAATAATATTATCACTTCTCGGATAATTGATAATAATCAAACATATGATTCGATCAGTCGAATCATAAATGTCCACATATGTGAGACAAGTGTGACTAGTCATTCATTAAGGTAATTATTTGTGAGACAAATAATTCTAACTGAGTTGATGACGTGATTGTTTGTGAGACAAATAACTAAACCAAGCAAACGATGAGATTACTTGTAAAATAAGTAATTTTCATCGAGTTGATTAATAATAAATTATCTATAAGACAAATAAATACTAGCGAGTAAAAAATTTACTTGTATAATAAATAACATTACTTTAAAAAGTTACTGTTTATATGAATAATGATTATATAAATAGTAATTTAACCCAAAATAATAATAGCATGTATAACAAGTCATGTATATTACACAAGCAAATATCACTTGTGAGACAAGTGAAGTCAAATCGTACTATTAGGATGACATGCTGTATATAACACTAGTTATGCATATATGCACGTGTATATGTGATATGCGTGTGTATGTATGTATAAGTGATGATAATCATTCATGAGATAAAAAAATTATTTGTGTGAGTGATTGGCCCTAATAGATAGTTTTATGAAAATTGTCTAGGATTAGAGAGTCGTCATATGAGATGTGAACGAAAGTTTAAGAATATCTCTTAGTAATTATCATATCCATGTCTCCCATAGTAGGATAGCCAATGATTCTTTAATATAAATTTTCTACTTCAAAATTTCTATTATATGAGAGGTATGGGATTTATGTAATTGAATCGGGTTTATCTGGTTCTTGGGGGTATTCGAGTTTCAACCAAGATTCTATTGTGTAAGATTAAGATAAGAATAATATTTGAGAAAGTATAGTAGTTTGGATATGACTAGTATAGTATACCAAAATTTCTATTATGTGAAGTGTCTGAAACTATAGCAAAGGTAATGAATCAAGCCTTATATATGATACAGAAAAGAGATGTTCTTCACTTATTGAGATTAATTAATCAAGATTTCTATTAATAAGGTTGACTAATTTTGATGAAAATTTGATTCCTTACTATTTCCTTAAAAATCCAACAAAACATTTAAGTTCTATGTTAAAGATTGTAGGATTTAAATAAGATAATGGGAGTTGATTTAATCATGCTAAATAATAAATATATTTAACTATTGAATTCATTCCATGATACAATACGATGATATACTAATCTTTTAAGTTTTCAATTTTCTCTCAGTAAATGAAAGTTCATTATCAAATGTTTTTCTCAAGATTCTGGACAATCATGTCTTTATCAAACCAAACTTTAAGGACTGGTTAAGAAACTTGAGAATAGTTTTTGAGTTCAAAAATCTAGGATATGTCTTGGATGTAGAAATGCTTGTGTCAATAGAGATAGATACTCCTCATAATGAGTAAGATACCTTTGATGAATAGTATATCAATAATTGTAAAGTACAACTCTATATGTTGGCTTCTATGAATAGAAAGATGTAAATGAAACATGAAAATGTTTCATCGGCGTATTAGATACTAAAATTAGAAAAAACTCCTAGGTAGTAGAGTATGAGTTATCCTGTTTAGCATAAGTTAAGGTAAATGGACATAAGGATATCTACATGGCTAGCACTAATAGGATTGGTAAACGATCACTGCATCCATCTTAAGGTTTAAAAGTTAAACCATATAAGAAAAGAAAACCAGAAAGGCTGAGCATCCTAAGACATCCAAAACTAAAATCAAGGGAAAATATTCCCATTATGGGGTTGAAGGACACTAAAAGAGAAATTATCATTAATACCTTAATAGTCTTTAAAAGACTAAGAAAAATATATATAGCAATCTAATGATTACATATGAATTAAGTATTAATTCAGATATTTATTCATGGGTGATTAACTCAGTTGCTATTTCTCATGTTTGTGTGTTATTACAAGTAATGCAGAATAGTTCTGCATTATCATCCGATAAGATCGTCTTGTGAATGGTTAATAGAATAAAGGTTGTTACAAAGGCCATGGGATTATGTGAGTTAAGACTTTTATCCTGACACTTATTGATATTAGACAGAGTTTTTTACTTTGCTTCTACTGTTAGAAACATTATTTTTGTATCTGTATTAAGTAATAATGGTTATTTTATACAATTTAATGGATATGAATGTTTACTACATTTTAAAAATATATGTACTAGTAAAGTAGTAAATACAAATGGTTTGTATGTCCTTCAATTGAGTAATAATTATTCAATTTCTTTCATTACTAATAAAAGAATGTATGTTGATACAAATTCTAAGTATATATGACATCACAAATTATATTATAGATAGACGACTTAAGTATCTAACCTGTAAGTCGTGTCTTCTTGGGAAGATATTTAAATCTTCCTTTAAGAGTCAGGTAAAATGATCAAAAAATTTTGGATCTCATACATATAAATATATCTAGACCATTTAGTATAATGATTAAAGGAGGATTTGAATACTTTGGTACCTTTATCGATGATATATCTCGATATAGGTACATGTATTTAATGAAATACAAATCTAAATTGTAATACCTGATTTCTTAAAATGACTAACACCCATCTAAGGTGCATTTACATGATAATAACTAAATATATACAACGAGAAATATTTCCGTTATTAGAAATAGCCAAATTATATAAATAGTAGGACATGTGATTAATGAATAATAAAATAGGAACATTTGTTTTTCCTTTGATTATAAATGTAAGACGGATGATAATAGATACCATGTGACTTGAAAGATAAATAAATAACTTAATACAAATAAAAATAAATTTAATTGCTATTTGGTGGTATGTGAAGCGACGAGTTGGCGTGGTAAAGTATGAATTCAATAGTTATTAAATTTTGGATAGCATATGACATGGTATAGGTGGCATTATTACTAACAGGATAAATGAATAAAAAAGTAGGAAAGGAAATGAAGTTAAGTACAGTTTGGAGGGAGCATGTGACGGTAGTGTTAAGATAACAAATGCAATATGAATCAAATTTAAGAAATGAATACAAATAGAATAAGTGAATATAAAAGACAAAGATTTGAATTCTCCAAGAAGTGGCCGATCATACTTCACTTCCAATTCAAAATTGAAGAACGAAATAAAAGAAAAGAGAGACCAAGTAGGAGGCGGGGACACTTAAGCCATACAAAAGATGAGTCATGAAAAATTAAAAGTCGGACGTGGCTGAATAGGGAAAATAAAAACCATAACAAACAATTAGTCATCGTTTCCATTATCTTAACAAATAGTAAGATAACCAAATCGAGAGTAAAAGTGGCCATCTTTTCCTTTGCTGCCTAATTCAAACAGAAAGACATTTACAGAGTGGTAAGAGTTCTTCTTTACTTTAATATCTATTCGAGAATGAAAATTGTCTGAGATAGAGAATATAGGCAGCATATATACTTGTTTGCTTACACCTGCGATGTCCAAATAAGCATATCAATTGATTTCTTACTAAACTTAAATAAGAACCTGAATGTTTTCTTGTCTGCTGAAACAGATTGATATATGTAAAAATTGATCTAATAAAAAAGAACAGAAAATTTACACTTGGTTGATGATAAGGTGTTATGACTGAATGGATATTTAAGTTGATCGCTTAATTGTTTCATAGATTAATAAACATAAAACTTGGTTGGATTAGGAAGGCAGAACTTAAACTTGAATGGTTGATAAGATATTATGTTCGGAGAAAATTGGAAGCTGTTCGCTCTAATGGATTAAATATATATATATATATATATATATATATATAACATGAATGATTTAGGCAAAACAGACACCGAACTTGCTATCTGATTGTTTCTTAATTTCCTTGAAAAATTTTAGAACCTTAAATGTTTCACGTATTTTTTGATAAGCTATATGTATATAATAGGATAGAATAAAGCAAAACAGAAAATGTAAGTGCTTGATAAATTTGAATATAAACGTTGAATTTTCTTGAATGCATGGCATATAAATATAAGAACCTTGATGGTTTCTTGCTAGCTTTAATAGATTTATAGATATCACTTAATTGAAGAAAAACCAGAAATGAAATTCAATTCTTGATATTTATATCCAGATATTACTATAATACATAATTTGATTGAAATTTAATGCTTAGACATATGTCTACAGGTAGAAAATTAGAAGTTGATTTGCTGAGCTATATTCTTACCAATAGAAATTGAAATATGATTGCCATAGTCACATATGGATATTAATTAACGTAAGAAAATATAAACATATCAACAGCCTTGCTTAAATGATAAAAGAATAATGATGCCATGGGTTAATTGAGTCCATATGTAATTGGAAATGGTTAGCATGTAGTGTTAAAATTTGAAGGAATGAAATAATGATTAAAGTTTTATGATAAGAGTTGTGATTATGTAAACATTGATTTCAGAATGTATACTGAGAATTAAATTCTTAGGAAATAGAATGTGAATTATGGAAAATATGTTGGGCGGCAAGTTAGGAACCAAATAAAGTCAAATTATCAATGACTTAATGAATTACGAATGGTCACAGAGTTACTGTAGCATTTAGGCATTGAGGGTTTGAGTAAGAAGCCGAGTAACGCAGGAAAAATTATAGAGTATATACCTTCTTTAACAAGTATATGGAAACTTTAGTAAGTTTTTTTTTTCTTGAATTATTTTGTATGAAATAGTTAATTAATGTAATGTTTGATAAATTGACAATGTTAACAAAGGATAAATAATTTAAATATTTTTCACGTGATTAAGGAAATATGATAAATAAATAATATGTTATGTTGATTTAAAGGCTAAGTGTGAAAATAGAATAGACTTAACTACCCCTTCTATTTATATTGGCATGTTAAAAGGTTGAAGGTTGTTAAATAAATGATGAACATATTTATATGTATTCGGTTGTAATAAATTTGCTGAGTATTGACTAAATGGTATAGTAAGGATTATTTTCATATTATGATTACGTGGAGTTATATCTATTGAAAGATGATATGTGCAATGTGAATGAATATCTTTATAAATTGTAATTGATTGTGAAATCTATGATATGATGACAAAAATGATATTGAGAATCGTATTGATTCATGATGGATTTTGTGGTGACATCTGCATATGATGTGAGTGATTATATTGTCTTGTGTCGAATTGTTGATGATGCATAAATATGATGTTTATTAAATTGGGATTGTATAAACGTGAGATGTATATTGTATTGATTGTCAATTACGAGACTTGAGATGTGATTGTGACTAAATGAACTGAGAATAATTGAGATAATGTTGAAATGAACTGAGAATGAATGCTTTAATTGAGAAATGATGGACATTGAGATATGAATGAGTACGATGGAAATACTATTGATTGAAATGAGATAAAACAAGACGAGAGGAAATGAAAATGAGAATTATCCTATTAATTGAAATGAAATAAAATGAGATACGAAAATGAGATACAAAAGGAGAGAAAATGAATAAGTTTGTTATATTGTCTGGGTTACCTGATACCATGTTATCAATTAGATAGAAGTAATCTCTTATTGAGAGGAGAACCTAATTAATAACATTAATATGAATACAGTTAGATAAAAGTAATTATTTATTGAAAGGTAAGCCTAATTAGTATATGTACAATTAAACAAAAGTAATCACCTATTGAGAGGTAGACCTAATTAACCGATTGATATAGATACGTAAAAAGTCAAATAAGAGTAAACTCCTTTTAAAGAATACCTGATTAGAAAAACTTCGAGGAGGGACATTGTATATACATAGGTTGAGATGAGAAAATATATACACTCAGGTAAAAATAAATTCTTTTTGAGAAATACTTGGTTGATGTATTAAAATCTCAAGATATAAAAAGATATATTGGATAAGAGTAAAATTCCAATAAATTATAGCATAATTGAGTTCAAAAGAATAAAATAAACTAATATATCTTTCTCTTATTTGATTATGACTATTTTAAAAATGATTGCCTTTCTTGTGTATTGATTTTAGAATGTATTAGATGATGATTCCATGATAGGTACAAGTATATATTCTTAAAATTGTTTAAATGATGAAAATGATAACGTATCATGTCTCATGAATCTTATTGTGTAATGAAGGATTAGAAAAGCTTGGGAATTGATCTTACTTATTCATGCTTGATTATTATTGTGATTCTAATTGGGAGTATTGTGTATGAGTATTGAGCAAATAAAACAATATAATGAATGTGTGCCCTCTAATATATTGATATGAGAAAGATGACTTGTTATACACAATGATTATTCTATTGTACATATGAGTTAGTTACATGAGAATGCATAACAATTGAGAATGAATTGGGAATCCATGATTGAGTTGGATTATGGATTGGAAACTTGATAGTGGTTTATGTGGGATTATTGAATGAGTGATTATAAATTGAAATAGTTTGTAATTGGAATAAATTAGGAATATGGTTGATGAATTAAATTAAAAGATTTTGATCCTCCAAAATAAAAATATATATATGTATGGGATCGAGTTATTTATTGATATAGTGATTGTTAAACAATGAATTGTGCGAAAATAATGTTATTTAAAGAAGTGATGATTGACCATAAGATGAATATGGAAGATGAGTATCTATGGTGATTTTAATGGAAGCTTTGCTATGAAACATTCTTATAATGGTTGAAGAGAATAAATGCAAACGACTTTTTTCAACTGTTTTCCTTTATTTTTACTCACTGAGTACAAAGTCGTATGCTTACCCCCTTACACTACAGTTTCAGGTTATTAAGGTAGAGACGAGTGAGCTTTAGGTGGTAATATTTACATAAAGACTTTGAAGACTCAGGTATCATTACTGCACTTGGCTTACTTTTCAGACTTTTCTATCCACTAGGGAAATGTTGAAAAACATTTTTGTATTTACCTTATGCTATGCATATGTAATTATTTATAAAATAGAATGTACATTTGATTTGGCAAGGATCTTTTTTGAGAAAATATTCACATAATTATTAACTATTAAAATGAAGTTTTGAATTATATGTGAGAATCTGGTATTTTATAGCCTTACAAGTGCTTAATATACATTCTAAGGCTAGAGTGTGTGTCAATTAATTAGGGCTGTTATCACGTGTTGCTCCCATGGTTGGTGTGTGACATGAATCCTTTAAAAAATTCAAAGACTTCAAGAATGTAGTCAAGAAATAGATAGGAAAGAATATTAAGACTCTATAATCAGATTGTAAAAATGAATACTTAAGTACTGAATTTTAAGAATTCTTACAAGAAAATGGAATTATCTCACATATGACTCCTTTGTATACACCTTAATTTAATGATGTGTTAAAAAGAAGGAATTGTATCTTATTAGATATGATACGATTAATAATTAGTTTCACAGGTTATCATTATACATGTGAGGATATGCTTTGTAGGTCATTGCGCATATCCTCAACAAGGTTTCATTAAAATCAATCCAAAAGACTCTATATGAAATATAGAATAAAAAAAGCCTCAACATGAATTATATGAAGATTTGAGGTTGTCCAATGTACGTCAAGTAGATTAAATCTAATAAACTTAATAATAAATCGAAAATGGATCAGTTTATAGAATATCCTAAAGATAGTGAGGATATTACTACTTTTCTTTTGATCAAAGAATTTCACTATAACGAATACACACTTCTTAGAGAAAGAATTTCTTGAAGAAGATGACACAGGTAGAGAGATCGAGTTAAAGAAAAAGTCTTTAGAAACTCAAGTTAATAATGTTGATACTGGAAAGTCCAGTAAACAGTCTTTTGTACTAGTTAATCCAGTTCTAGTTTATAAATCTATTAGGGTTCCTAAACTTCCTAAGAGATATGGATTTCTCAGTGAATAAGATTTTGAATCTTACCTAGTGGGGAAAACGAATCATGATAATGATTTGAGAACTTGTGAAAAGACTATTCTGAATAAAGATTAAGGAGAATAGCTAAAGGTAATGAATTCTAAAATAGAATCTATGCATATAAATCAAGTCTGGATATTTGTTGATCTATTAGAGAAAATAATTTCCATCGACGATAAATAGATCTTTAAAAGAAAGATTGGTAGAATGGACAGGTAGAGACCTACAAAATATGATCGATTACGAAAAGTTATACTTAAAAACAAGGTTTAAATTATGAGAAACCTTCTTGTCCATTACTATAATTATATCCATTTGTATTATATTAGCCTTAGTTGCATACTATAATTATAAGATTTGATAGATGGATATAAAGACAGGGTTTCTCAATAGTTTTATTGAGAAAAATCTGTTTATGAAATAACCTATCAGGTTTATGTCCTCTACTAAGTTAAATAAAATATACAAGTTGCATCAAGCCATTATAGATTAAAGCAAGCCTCGAGAAATTAGAATATATTAGTACGAGAAATATCCGTGGACCCTCCTCATAGCCAACTAAGAATGACTCAGCTGGTGAGGTATGAAGGCAATGTGGCTATGACCGGACAATGAGTTTTTCATCAGAGAATGGCTAGATACTTAGCTGTTTCTAGCGAAGCTTCACCTCCTAAGCCTATAAAATAATAATACCTTTGGAGTGACGCTAGGTGGGATTCCCGACGAGAAAACTTCAATATCTAAGTCAAAAAATAGTGAAGGAAGGTAATGCTGGTTTTGATGAACCAAAAAGAAATGAAGAAGGAAATAGAAATTGGATTTGGTTAAAGCTAAGAGTAGAAGTCATCGAAAATGTGTTGTTGAAGAAGAAAGTGTTTAGCTCCGAAAATATGGTGTTTGCCAAATCTCTCAATCAAAAAAAGATCTGATCCCCCCTCTGTTGGAAAATGTTATCTTTATATAGTGCCCCCATGATAATGACTAGGTATCAGAGAATAGAAATGATAGGACGTCTATTATGAGACAGAGTGCAGCTGCTTTTCATAAATATACCTGTTGACACATCTAAAAGTTACAGGTCTGACACCGTCATATCATCTAAAAATGATCAGAGGATGGGACGGATGTTTTTATGGTGGGGCAGCTACTTTGATAGTAGGCCTGCTGTCAGCGCTAATTTCTATTTTTGAGTAGTAGGGTCACATGTCTGGTGGTTCCCATGTAAGGTGTTGTTGGGAAGCTGAATACAGAAGGAAATCCTGCCTGTGATCATGACTAATACCTAAGGGTCGGTCCCTGGTACCTGGGGCAGAGATACCCTGAAGTCCACAGCTACTGGACACCTGAAGACTGGGCACATCTTTGATGACTGAAAGGGGGATACTTGAAAACAGAGTCTAGAACCTGGGACAGTGAAACTCTTGAGGCGATGGACTACTTGGGGCGAGGGCTATCTGGGACGATGGAATTCCTGAGTCGAGTGATACTTAGGATGATGAGATTCTTAGAATGCAGGGCATCTAGGTAGGGAACACCTGGGACGATAGTCGCCATATACCTTACTAATGGAGGATCCACGTGTCAACTCCGTATTTTCTCCTAAACATCCAGTCCCCCAGTTTCTGGTGTTAGATTTGCAAATCTCGCGCCAGAAAATTATAGTTAAGGCGATCTAGTTTTTTGGGAAGATTTCACGGCTCAGGTGCTCAATATTACTTTTGGGGATTCCTGGCTGAGTCGGTTGGCGTGTTATTGACATGATCTGGTTATTGAGAAATCCCTTTGACAGAGCCATTAACCCATTGATGACATGTCTCCCTAGGGCTTCTACATCTGTCTTCATTAACTGTAGTCCATCAAGAGTCACATCACATGTCTGTCCCTAGTTGTAACTGAGTTGGTGATTCATCGAGTTTCAAGAAAGTTTAAACACTAGGCTAGGGGCAAGCCATGTGTCAAAACCCTAGTGGTTAGAGATATGACCGTTCCTCAAGCCGTGGGGGCATTTACGGGGCTCAGATACGTGGCTCTCCCCTGACCATTTAGATCAATAGCAAAGATCAGCCCTCTTTCACTATAAATACCCCCCTCCTTCACCCATCATTTTCACACTTTGATTTCTTTTTGGCTTTTTGTTATCTACTTTGGCGCTCTCTCTTTTCCCTGCTTTGTGTTTTCTTGTTAACTTTTGCTTCTTCTTTTTTGTGCTACCTTTTTCTTTCTCTGTTTGTTCTTGTGTTTTTCATAGGTGTTTGTGATTTGTAAAGAATGGCCAACAGAGGAGATTCAAGAGATGCTGCTCGCTGGAAGGAGGCTTTTCACGTAGCTACCCCTACCCAAGAGAGAGTGCAAGATGAAAGAAACACCACAGGGCATGTATGGACCAAAAAACCAAATGAAGCAGACTGGTTTTCCTCTATGATAATTAAGACAAACCTGGCCACCTACAAACGAATATTCGACATCCCCAGGAATGTGAAGATCAGAGTTCCCCAAACCGAAGAAACTCCAACCACTTTGGAATCAGGGGAGGTCGCCATCAATGAAGAACACCTGTTGTTGGGGGCAAGGCTCCCCCTCCAGCGCTACTTTGTCGAGATATTTGAAACCTTTGGGATTGCCCCCTACCAACTTATCCTGACCAGCTGGAGGGTATTGGGGGGTCTATACATTTTGAAAGCTGAGGCGGGTTCTCGCACTTCTACTCTGGTCGAGGTGTTGTATCATTACACCCTCAAGAAGAATACCAACCAGTACCAGGGGTGGTATCACCAACAAATCCACCCTGGGTATCAATCTAAATTGAGAGGGACTCCATCCTGCGACTAGAACTAAAAGGATCGCTAGTTTGTGGCCGACAGGGACTGGGTTGAAACCCCCAGGGGGCACAGTCCCACTACCTTCCAGTAACTGGGTAAGATAAATTATGATTATGTGAATAATTTTACCTTTAAGGATCCCTTTAACTGATCTTTGTTCATACATATATTAGAAAGGATCAACCGATCATCTCGACAGACGTTGCCAATTTGTTGGACTCCTTGCCTGTGGAGGATGTCAGACACCTCTTGGGCGCGGACTCATTGGTGAGGTTTGGGTTAGTGTTGAAGGCTGGAACGAGAAGCGAGCTAACAAAAGCAAGGGCTTACTTGAACAAAGGTAAGAGTATTCCAAACCACTTGCAAAATTTATATTTAGACTGTCTTTTCTTAACCAGCCTTCTTTACGTTTACGCAGGGGCAGGGACAGGAGGGACCCTAGCTGATAGAAAGTGGAGGGCAGCCGATGTTTTGAAGGGGTTGCTCTATAAAGGGGAATCAAAGCTTGCCAAACCGACTGTCCCCCAACTAAAGGGCCCATGTGAAAAATGATAGAGGCCTATAACGAGGGACTAAAAGAAGACCCCTGAGAAGGGGGGCAAGAAAATGGTGCGCCCCAAGGAGAAAGGCATCTCCTTCAAGGAGCCGCCTAGGGAGGAAACAAGGAAGCG